>VDFB02059462.1:0-37115 GCA_007258455.2 Sequoia sempervirens | reverse complement strand
GGTGATTGTCTAGATCTATAGCTATTTTATGTATTCTATTAATTAGTTTTATAGGGATCCCTTGTGGATTATTATTCTATTGTTTATTATGGTGGCTATGGCCATCTGGAAATCTCTATGGTGTACTTGTACTTAAGTATTTTTTAATATGATTTTTATCCCCCCCAAAGAAAAAAACCAAGTGAGATAAATTATTTTAAGTGATGCAAGATTTCTCTTACATCCTAAGTTGGCTTTGCATCAAGGCTATAAAAACTTATATTTATTGATAAAATAAAGGTAAATATGAAGACACTTCCCTTGGTCTAGAAGTAGGACATGTGATAAAATAAAAGGGTGTCATATAACATAAGCCCACAAGTACATAATAAGGAAAAATATAACGCAAAATAAAATAAAAAAAACATGTCAAAAAAATAAGGTTATAAGGGATTGAACTTTAGATGAGCATAAAGGTTATAATTGAATTCATCAGATTGTCCAAAGGATGAGACAATGTTATAGGCTTGGGAATAATATTGGTAACACATAGGAGGTTGTACAATATTGTACATGTTATTATTTGGTTATTTATAGGCCCATATATGGGTTATATATGACTCAAGTAACATTTAAACACCTTTAATATGCCTAAATAAGCTATAGAAAAGTAAAGTACCATAAATAAAGGGTAAATTCATCGCAATAAGATAACCAAGTGTTATTATGAAAGGATGTGATAGAAGAACATTATGAAGAGGCATTAATAAGCTATATAAGGAAGGGAATATGGGAGATAAGAGCATGCATCATATGGATTGTATATGTGTAAGAATAATGAAGTATGGAGGATTATATGTGTGTGTTTGTGTGACGATAGAGAGAGAGAGAGAAACATGAAGAATGAACTATAAGACATGTTTAAGTTATTGAAGTATAAATTAATATATGATTGTTACACCCCGTTGTGCTTTTACCTATTTACTATTAATATGTTAGGGTAAATTATTGCATTTGTGAATGTATTTGGAATTTTGGTTGAAAATATATATGGTTTTACCTTGTTTATCAAAAAATTATAAATGAATGTTTATCTCATTTGATGTTATATGATGAAATGCATATATGGAATGAATGGTTATTGAATTTGATATTCTAACTATGAAACGTAAATGCTTGTTTTGATGAATGGTTGACTACCATGAAAATGTGTTAAGTTGAATATAGGTTCAGATTCAATCGTCTGAAAGCGAGGGGGAGTATCACTCAAGAGAATAACTTGGTTAGGTAACCTATAACAAAACCTAATTGGGCTTACACACACACTCACTAATAGAATGGTTTCAAGTCAAGTCATAGTTTTAGGAGTTGGTAAGTCATCCTTTAGTATGATGTGTTTGTATTAAGAAGGATCTTGATTTCTATTAAGAGCACTCTTGGATGGTGTTTATGTTTTTGGTGCATATGAGTTATTCTTCATATTACTATACTTGATTGATAAGATATATATACATAGAATGCATATATATGTATACATATGCATGTCGACAATAACCCAAACACGTAAAGGAACACATACATGAGAGTATATAGGTAGAAATACCTATGCACACTTATGGATGGGTTGCTCATGGGTATGGTGATATCAAGAGGACAATGAGACATGCATGTATATATATGTATACATCACATGTATATATACCTATCAATAAGATAGAAATTATTTGTGTTTGATTGTATAATCGAATATATATATAGGATATATACATATATACATATGTATACACGTGTTGATATATGTGTATGTGTCAACAAATGGGAGTGTCCATACGAATATGTTGATATATGTATATATGTATATATATACAAATGATATTGTATATGAAATTTTAACTTGGTATTATTCAATCGAATAAGATGTGTATATTTAGACAAACTTATTTTTTAAAGAATATATACAAATATATATATAAATAATGTTAAATGATATTTATTAGTGATATATGTATATATATATAAATATATATGTATGTATCTATGTGTGTGTGTGAGTACAAAACTTGCAGAAACTAACAAGAGATCACAAACCAAGTGTCAAACATGTTAGAAAAGAAAATCTAATGCTCCCCATGAAATTCTTGGAGAAACAAAGTTGAAAACATGAAAATAAAGCAAGAACACAATATGAAATCAACTAAGCTAACCAAACCTCAATCCCATAGGGGGAGTGGTGCTCCTTTGATGTGGAAAGAAGCCCTTTCCCAATCCCTTTGATAAGCTTGATGTAGTGTGGATGATTCAAAGATGAAATTGATTATAATATAGCTATGATGTTTGAAAATGATGGAAAACTATGAACTCAAATGACTATAATGGAAATTTATGAAGTTGTGGATCCATATTGTGAAAAGGATGCCTCTATTTATAGAAGCCAAGCGTTGAAGAATGAGAGGATTTGATGAATGTGGGATAAATTGAGAGCCAATGAGAATGTGCCAAGTGTCACAATTCTATTGGATGAGGATGGAGCACATTTTGGGAAATGTGTGAGTGGAGGAGGATGGAAGAGAAGTAAATGTTGTTGGTTGAGAATTTGGAATTGGTGTAAAAGGAATTGAATGAGATTTGAGAGGATGTAAGAAGATTTGAAAGGTTGTAAGAGAATTTATTGCAAATGTAAGGGGATGCGATATATTTTTGAAATCCTTTGGAGGGAAATTGAATGAGAGGTTGTTGAGAGGAATATTCCTTGGAATATGCCTTTGTGAGGGAAAATAGATGAATTAAATAATTAATTGAAATTGTTTTCATGTGCAACCTGGTTAGTTGACCATGATTGATTTAACTCTTAAGGAGTTAAAAGCTGGAGGATTTGATAATGATGATTAGAAAGTTGATTTAGGATAAATTAATCCAGAATTAATTAATTGGAGTGAATTAGGAGATGTGACATTTTATTTGATTGATTTTTAATCAAATGAGAGGATTAAGAGAGGATTTAATTAAATGAGATGAATAATTAGTTAGAAGAAGGATGAATTAATCAATAAATTTAATTATTTGATTAATAGCTGAATTTGCTTATTTTAATTAAATAATTATGATTATTCAATTAATTGATCAATTTGAAGTGATTTAGGAAGAAACGGTGTTAGTTGATCAGAATCATATGCATAGTATCAATCAGGACATTTTACATGTCTACATTTTCCCCCTCTTTGAAGCGAAGTACCTGCTACGTCGGTTCAAAGAATAACACTGCCATGATCAAAATTCAAAAAAAAATCTATTTTTTTGGATGGCCCACTGCTGCCCCAATGGAAGAATTACGTTGCTACACTGCCCCCTCGAGAGATCACGCAAAATTTGTAAAATTAGGTCGAGCTCGCGAAAAAGATTCAACAATGATTTAGGAGTAGAAAATAGCCTATGAGATGCGAATTTAGGCTTACAATGATGAAAATGGATCAAAATGGGCTTTGTTTGGGAAAAAACGGATTACATGGGTTCAAAAACCCTAAAAATCCTAAAAATTTGCATAAAAGGGGGTTAAGAGGGTCATTTTCAAATCATTTTCTCACTTGACCTTTAGAGATTCTAGTGATTTTGCTCTGAGATGCTGATGGAATGGTTGCTCGCGGGTTTCCCAGACATTGGATGGATTGGGTTTGCAAGTTCCAACGGCCTTAGGATGCAAGACCCCCGATAAGCCTTTATAACTTTTCTCATTTTACATTCCTTTAGTGCATTTATTAGGGGTCTTTTAGGTCGACCAAAAGTGGTCCTCTAGAGTGTCGCTTTTGTCATGGGTAGCATCACTTTTGCAAATGTTGACCCACATTTGTGCTACAGCGTCACGTCGTGCTAGATGGTTCTAGATTCGTGCAAAGAATGTCAATTTTCCTTTGCAATTTGGCATCACGTGGCCCTAGGAGATTTTGGCATTGCACAAATATGTCGACTCGCCTTTGGAGAACAATGTCAATTTTGATTATAGTATCACATTTGCAAGATGTAGAGCATTTTTTTTTGTTATAGCGCCGCATTTGCAAGATGCAGAGCGTCACTTTTGGAAATGCCACGCCGCCTTTGTCATGCTGACCCGCTTTTTCTTTTTGAAATATTTTTTAATTTTGAAAAGGCATCCGTTTAGCAATTTTTGTTAACATTGTGCGTGTTTTGGTTGAGGCCAATGGTGATGCCACTGTCACCTTGGAGGACGTATGGTGGATCCTGAGGATCCCTATTCATGGGGAGCGCATCATCTATGATGTTGAGGCCAATGGTGATGCCATTTTCTAGTTGTTTAGTGTCGATTCATACAAGGTGGACAACAGCTAGATAGACCTCCACCAATATGAGGGGATTGCCACTAATTTGACTTTGTTCATTGACGCGTTGATCTCGAGAGTCCTTGTTCCTGACTGGCAAGCCAGAGGATGTAGCATTGGATGGGGTATCATTTGGTCTCGAATGATGGAGAACATGACCATCTACACCTAGGGGCCAGTCATCCTAGCATCCTTGTATCATGATATGCACTAGGTCGTATACAACGGGGCTCATAGCATTGGAGAGGGTGTTACCCTTCTTCACATGTGGGCCTATAAGAACATTGTCATTTTGAGACCACATATAGCAGATGTCCAGATCAACCATGATGATCTTACAAAATACAGATATGGGGGGATGACCACCCTTCACTTCAGAGGCATTACAAGCATCCCATATTGGAGGTGGGTTCTGGATGAGATGACAGTTTTTTGGTGGAGGCCTTGGCTCCACTTTCCCAGATGGCACGATGATGATGATCATCTCTTTTATTGTCGATAGTCCCAATATATGCAAGGGTGGGAGCACTACATGGTCGAGTAGTACCTCCCAGATAGGGTTGCTCGATAGTTTAGGGAGGTGCAAGATGCACCTGATGATACACAGAGAGTTATTTTTGCTCGCAAGACTAGAGAGGTATCATGGGGACAAAGGATCCCGCCTTAGTAGGTAATCAATGACTTTAGATAGTTGGTTATGGTGTCGTGGGTATACTTTGATGGTCCTATAGATGCAGGGACCACCCAAGATTACGATGCATATTGATGGGCTCATGCCCCTATTTGATTGACCTTACCAGTTGTGCCACCCATGGCAAGAGGACAAGTCAAAGGACCCAGGGTTGGACAAGTTCCATAGCAACCAAGAGATTAGCTACAGAGTGGATAGGACAGTGGTGGAGATTATGATGGATAGATCCCACCATTGGTGCCACTTGTAAGACAAATGCCACCAGTCTAGCCACACATGCCACCCCCACGACCACCACCAGGTCCCAATCTTAGGTACAGATAGATAGCGGCACTACAAGCGTAGATTCAAGTTTTGACAAGGCAACTTCACCAAGCACAGGCCCGAATTTAGAAATTGGTCCAGGAGAGGGACCAGACTCAGCAAGAGGTGGCACAGGAGTGACAGATGAGGTAGGATTTAGATATAGCCTTGGCACTAGAGACAGGATGGAGGCAGTAGCTAGAGGCTGCAACACAGTAGATTCAGGGATAGGCCATAGTCCCAGCCAAGATGTATGGCCGAGAGATGCAGGAGACCTCATATTACAAGGCAATGTACTACAAAGTTGTGGTATAGGAGCGGCAGAAGCCAAATTTCTCCCATCTTAGCTAGATTTCTCCTACCAGGACCCCTCATGTAGGCACATTAGGGAGACCATTAGGGTCTCACCATCAGAGCTGAGGCATCCATCATAGAGACAGACATAGTGAGGGAAGCTCGGGATATTGATAGTACACTTGGGGACACTTTTTTGTACAACCTGATTTATGATGTGCATGCATTCATTGGCTAAGTTTTTGACTAGCCTCTTATACATTCTATGATGATACTACATATCTGATTCTGATGTATCATGACATTCAACTTTTTTTGATATATATATGAGGTGACTTGCAATGCACATATATGATGCGATGTTTGTTTTATTTTATGTGATGTGTATATATGTTATGTAATGCTTATACTATTATGGTGTATGCTTTATGATGTGATTTGATATTATCGATGCATGATGGATCTATGTGGATGCACTTTTATGTGATGGATGCAAATTTATGTATGTAATGTAATGATATGTTCAATTTCTTTTTCAATATCTTTCCTAAGTGCAATATGATGATGCAATATATATGTATGCATGATGCAACATGTGATGATTATGATGATGCTTTATGTGGTCATGTAATGGATGTTTAATGCACATGTATGTTTCATGAGATGCTTAGAATAACCAATCTACATTATGATGGATGAAAATGCAATATATGGTTAATGAGATGCTTTCCATTATGTATGATATGCAGTATGCTGATGGTTTGTGGATGCAGGATGGATGCATATACAGATGTTTTATTTTTGAATTTCATGATACTATGTTAGTATTAGTATATGGAAAGATAGAAGAAAGAGAAATCAGCCCTTGAATTTGAAATATGATAATGATGATGATGAAACCTGATGATAATGATGATGATTGCTTATCAAAGATTGGGGACATAAAGAGCTTCCTTACCCTATTTTTGATAACACACATAGGTACGATGCATCAAGGTATAAAGAACCAGGATGGCATTGTACCTAGTGTGATGGAATTTGACTTGACAATCAGATAGGAGTATCCTCATTCACACTAGGCATCCAAGACCCTATTAGGATGCAGTTTAGATATTTCCAACATCTCAGACCAAAACATAGAAAGGAAAAACCTTCCTAGGTAATAGTCAACAAGACATTTGAAACACCCTCCCTACAGACCAAACAAAGTAAGCATGACCAAGGTTATATTATAAGAATATCCCACAAGCACAACAGACAAAAGGTAATGATCAATGCCCTAGTCCTTTCTCTCTAAAACTTTTTGATTAGACATCATCGAGAGGTCATAAAATGAGTGCAATAAGATAAATCATCAAGACAAAGATCAAGCAAACAAACAAGCTAATTTTCTTCATACCTCTAGCCAAGACTAAACTATGATGATGCCTGATGTTGATGTCCATTGTAGGAAGGATGCATCCTAGGACATGATGTTATCAGATGATTTTGAGACTAACTGGATGATGGGCTATTAATATCAAGATTTTACCAACTTTTTTTCCTACTGACCTAGACTTGAGACCCTAACATTTGAGTTTTCACTTTTAATTTGCTATACTTGTTTCCAATTATTTTTCCAAAGATTGAAGGTGACGATTGATTTATTATGAGTGAATGTTTATTACGGGTGAAAGTGAGATGGGATGGATGGATTTTTGTGTTTTTTGAATGTTTTTTTTTGTTTTGAGGCTGTTTTTGGTATTTTCGAGATGTTTTACAAATGTTTTGATTTTTTAATTTTCCAATGTTTTTGGTGTTTTCTGAGATTTTGAACAAGAACCTAACCTAAAGACCTATCCTAGGGGCCTTAGGGGTTGATCAAAGATTAGCCTTGCCTACGTTATACATGTAGAGACCACATAGTTTGACTGACATAGACTTGTTTATTGATGAGATATGAACAAATGGATTGTTAGTTTATTATGATGGAATCTTAAAGGAATGACCTAATGTGTCTCAAGGGAACATCAATGATGGCATTGCCTACATTCAGAGCTCAGAGACCCATAGTTCAACAAGACAACTCCATTTTTTACTTTTTCTAACTTTTTGACCTATTTTTGGATTTTTGATATGTTTTGGATGTTTTTGGGATTTTTTTGGATTTTATGAATGTTAATTTTGGATTTTCTAATTTAAGGAAGATGTCAAGAATATACACGAATCTGATCCAATGTGAGTATAAGAACATGCCCCTAGCATGAGGTGATAGAATACTCCAATATAGGTAGGAAAAACTGACCTTAAGAATCAGCCAAGTAGTTCTTTGAGGGAACATGATACAAACACATGATCAAGCTATGATGCAGATGTGGATGGGTGATGGACAAAGATATGAAATAAGATGGATGAATTATGTAGAACCAACCATAGAGATCATGATGGATGGAAAGTGCTTATTTACATGATGCACATGTTTGCCTAGTTTTCACCAAGGTACTTACCCAAAGCGCCACCGAAGTGGTTTCACTAGAGGACAATTTTTTTCTTTACTATTTTCAATCCTTTTTCTAAATTTTTTTGAATGTTTACATTTTTTTTTTTGTATTTTTTGGATTTATACCTTGGAATTTTAGGCATAAAACTTTTTGATATGGGAGCTATTGATCGGCTCCTACAGAGGCTCACCTTTGGGTGTATATAGTTGATATGCTCCTGATTTATAACTTGTTGTGATGATGAAGGGTCCCAACAATTAGGTTCAAACTTTCCCTTACTATCTAGATTTGGTACATTCTTCTAATTCTCCTTCAATACGAGCTCTCCAACTTGAAAGTTCTGACTCTTGATCTTCTTGTTATAGCTCTTCTTGAGAAGGTTCTGATAGACTTGTAGATGGTTCAAGGCATCCATGTGTTGTTCATCTAGTAGTTCTAGCTCGTTCAACTGTGACAACCGCTATTCTTCATTAGTAATGAGATTTTGTAATGATATTCTTAAGGATGGGAGCTCAATCTCAATGAGAAGGATGGCTTCTGATCCGTAGACCAGGGAGAAAGGGGTTGCACTTGTAGGTGTGCAGATACTCGTTCGATAGGTCCATAAGGTAGGATTCAACTGTAGGTGTCAGTCATGACCAACTTCATTGATTATTTTTTTTAGAATTTTTAGAATGGTTTTATTCATAGCCTCAGCTTGGTCATTACCCTAGGAGTAGTATGGTGTGGAGAAGTGATGTTGGATATTGAATTTTTGGCATAGTTCTTGAACATCTTGGTTCTTGAAAGGTGTCTCGTTATCTAAGATAAGGGCTTGTGGGACACCGTAGTGGAAAATGAGGTAGTTTAGGATGAACTTGTAAATATTCTTCCCTGTGATGTAGGTCATTGGAATGGCCTCTAGCTACTTTGTAAAGTACTCTATGGTAGTGATAATGAACTTGTGTCCATTGGATGAAGTGGGTGTGATTTTTTCGATGAGATCGAGCCCCCATTGTGAAAAGGTCCAATGTATTATGATCGGGTGGAGCTCCTAAGCTAGTGCATGGATGAGTTCCCCATGCTATTGACATTGCAAACATCTTCGAACATAATCATGGGCTTCCCTCTCCATTGTAGGCTAGTAGTACCTAGTCCTCAATAGTTTCTTGGCCAAGGTCATACCACTAGAATGTGATCCACAAATGCCATCGTGTACCTCAATTAAAGCATTCAAAGCTTCCTCAGGGTTAAGGCATCGCAATAGGGTTCCTTCAATATTCCTACGGTATAGGGTGTCTCCTAAGATGACAAAATGAGATGATTTCTTGATAAATTTCTTTTTAGGTTTGGGGTGATATCAGCAGGGAGGACTCCTATTTTCAAGTAGGTGTATATTTCATGGTACCAAGGATCACCAAGACCAACGATTTCACACACGAATTTAGACTCTGGTACCTCAAATGTTAGTATGAGAAGTTTCTCTACTAGGAATTCATGTTTATGGACATTGTGTGGGATATCCAGTAGTGATCTGATTGTTGCCATAGCATCAGTTGCTCTGTTGTTTACTCTAGGTATTTTCTCGAACATGATGTCTATGAAGAATTCCTTGAGACTCTCCACCAGTTTCTTGTATGGGGTCAATTTTTCATCCTTTGTTTGGTATTCATCATTGACCTAGTTGATGATGAGTTGAGAGTCCCCATAGACTTTAAGTGCCATGTTCTTCCATTGTATTACAATCCTGAGTCATATGACAAGAGCCTCATACTCTACAATGTTGTTTGTGCAAGGAAAAGACAACTTATATGACTTTGGTATGCAATCTTCTTGTGGTGTTATGAAGAAGACCCCATCTCCTGACCCATGTTGTGTGTAGGATCCATCAAAATATACTTTCCAGTGATCTGTCGTACTTAGGTTAAAGATTGACTCATCAGGAAATTTTGATACCAATGAGTTCTCTAAATATATTGGTGCCTCTTCTAGCTGGTCTTTAATTACTTGTACTTTAATGGCCTCCTTTTCTACTTACTCAATGTCATGTTATGACCGAATCATGACCCATTTAGTTGTTTTTCCTATGAGCGTTGCTTTAGAAAGTAGATACTTGAGAGGGTCTATATTGGCAATGAGTTTTATCTTATGTGTCAACATATAGTGTATGAAATTATGTGCGAAAAACACTAATGTCAGGCAATCCTTCTCAATGAATGTATAATTCAGCTCATGTCCTACCATGGTTCTAATGATGTAGTAAATAGCTCTCTCTTTCTTGTTTGCATCATGTTGAGCTAAGAGAGCGCCAAGGTCTATTATTGTTTCCGATATATAGAGGATCAATGGCTTATTTGGAATTGGTGGCATAAGGACTGGTGGTGTGAGCAAGTACTCCTTGATTTTACTAAGCACCTTATCACATTTCTCATCCCATTTGTATGCTACCCCTTTGTGGAGTAGATGAGAATATGTGATAGCCTTATCTACTAATTGTGCTATAAACCAACGAATGTATTGGAGCCTTCCATGCAAACCCCTCAACTACTTTAGTGTTCTTGGTGCTTCCATCTTGAGAATTTCTTTGACTTTGACAGGGTCTATCTCAATTCCCCTCATAGATACAATATACCCCAGGAGCTTCCCTAATTGCAAATCGAAGACACACTTCTTTGGATTGAGTCTGACCTTGTATTCTTCTAGCCTATCAAAGATGGAGCTTAGAGTCAGTATGTGATCTCGACGCTTTCTTGATTTAGCTAATATGTCATCCACATAGTCTTCCACAATTTTGTGAATCATTTCATGGAAGATCAATGTCATAGCTCTTTGGTATGTAGCCCCATTGTTCCTTAACCCAAATGGCATCATGTTCTAGCAGTAAGTTCCCCATGGGCAAGTGAAAGCTATTTTGTGTTTATCATCCTTAGCTATCATGATTTGATTGTACCCTGAAAATCCATCCATTAATGATAGC
The DNA here is from genome assembly GCA_007258455.2 of Sequoia sempervirens. Taxonomy (NCBI): domain Eukaryota; kingdom Viridiplantae; phylum Streptophyta; class Pinopsida; order Cupressales; family Cupressaceae; genus Sequoia; species Sequoia sempervirens. The sequence goes on along the minus strand of VDFB02059462.1, from coordinate 26,081 downwards.
ATTTCATGTCTTGTCGTCATATCCACAATCATTTCTATATTTGGTAGAGGGAAATCATCCTTAGGATATGCTTTGTTTAGGTCCCTAAAGTCAGTGTAAATGTGGATGCCCCAATTAGGCTTAGAGATAGGTAAAAGGTTTGAAACCCATTCTAGATAATCAATTGGTCATAGGAAGTCGATGTCAAGGAGCTTATGTAATTCAAATTTGACAAGTAATGCTATTTGTGGATGCATCTTTCTCATCTTTTGTCTTACTGGTTTTGCCTCTAGATAAAAGGCTAGATGGTGAACCACAACCTTTGGATCAAGACCAGGCATGTCAATGTAGGTCCATGCAAATTTTACCTTTCTTTCTCTCAAAAATGTAGATAGAAGTTCTTGTTCTTCTGTTAGGAGTGATTCTACATAAAAGGTGATATGTGGTGTTTCTTCGGTTCCCAAGTTGACCGGATTGCACTTTTCTGCTAAGACTACTAATTTTTCCTAATGAATAGCACTAAGGGGAATATTGAATCCCTCATCCTTTGGAACCTTAGAGAGGTTTTCACCATTGGATATGTCCTTTTTTTTTTACTATTTTCGGGTTAGAAAGTGCTAGAGTGTGGTTTTCACTTACAGACCTAGATAATACTCTTAAATTTTCCATTTTGCAACTAAAAGATTCAATTGTTTCCCTATAGTAGGCATGTGTGTCCAACTCAATATCAAACCCAACTTTATGATCTCCATATGGTATTGTATCTTGCAGTCCCATGAATTCTGAGAGAGCCTCATTGTTTTTGAATGTATCTAAGATTGGCAGTCCTTGTTGATCATAATCGATGAGTTGGGGATAGACAAGTTTGAGCTCATTGGTTTGGTTACTTGATTCAAAAGATAGGGTACTAATCATGAGAAGGGAGGAATCCTCAAATAACATAGGTAGGTCAGTGAGGGGGTCCTCAAAAGGATAAGTAATTGATACGGGAACCGAGGGGGAAGCTTTGACTATTTTAACTGGGGCACCTTTGCCACGTATGATTATCTTCAGAGGGGTACATCCAAGGCCAAGATTATTTATGTCCTTCTTAGGAATAATGGGTTCTAATAGGCCATTATCATTTTTCCCCAACTTTTCATTTTTGTTATAGCCCCATCCTTGCATTAATTGTAGTCCTTTGTTGTCATTATCCATGGGAAGATCAGGTATTTGCCTTTCATCTTGATATATCCTTTTCATCTACCACTTCTTGACTTAGGTCTCCCCACCTTTTGAATCTAGAGGGGTATTATTTGAATGTTTGAGCTGATGTGTTAATCGGTTGGGGATGCCCATGAGATCGAGGTAACTCTCCTATTACAAAGGCACTCTTTTTCTTTTTGTAATCCCCACACCCATTATCTTGGATAATGACTTTGATATCAGATATGTGTGAAATGGAGTGTTTCTTTGTCTTAGAAGTGGATCCTAGGGTAGATGGGTCTATATATGGAGATGTGGTTCTATATATGGAGATGTGGGTCCCTCATTATTCTTTGGGACTTGGGGGATTTTGTAGTACTTGGCTTCTAGATTTTTGCAATAATCAAATGGTTCAGGATCTCCATGGACTATGACCTCTTGATTTTGATAGGGAAAATTGACATATTGATGGAAGGTGGATGCAATAGCCTACATCCCATGGATCCATGGGTGACCCAGGTGGAATTATAAGGTAGTTCAAGATCAAGGACTTGGCATTTGGATTCCATGATCACTGACCCTACTTGAATAGGGAGTTGAATGGTTCCTTGAGACACCTGTTCTTGATCATCATATGCCCTGATAGTAATACCCTTACCTTTTTCAATGACATCTTTAGAGAATCCTAGATTCTTTATTAGCTTGAGAGTAAAAATATTTAACCCTGCACCTCCATCCACCAAGAATCTTTTGACCTTATTCTTATGGACTAGGATTTCAAGATGGAGTGCACGGTTATGGGATGGTTGGGTTGGAGATCCTACTTAGAGAATGTTAGGAGATGCGGAGTTGTGATATTTTTTACCATAGCTTAAAACTAATATGTGTCAAGATCTGTGGGGATAGTGGATGAAGCCAATGCCTTTTCTAGGATTTCCTTGTGTTGGTGAGATTTTCAGTAATTCCATGATGAAGATTTGGGTAGGGTATTTTTCAATTGATCTAGGATATTATAACCACTAGGTACTGACTTCGGATTGGTGGTGGATGCCTTTGGTGGTTGGGATTGTCCTAAAATGGTAATCTACCACTGTGTGTGGTGAATCCACAGTCAGTTCTAGATCTTGTGATATTGAAAACGGTGACCCACTCATCTAAGGATGAAACAACATGGTCATAAACATTTTTCACATTATTATACTTTGCCTTACCATTGTTTTTTCCCTTATTGTGATCTAGCATCATATTCATGTATATTTTGAGATCCTGATTTCCTACAGGTTGTTCAATGGTTATGGTTTTGTCATGGATGAGGTCCTAAATCAGATTTTTGAGTCTCATGCAGTTGTCTATCGTGTGTCCCTTAATTTTGTGAAAATCGTAGAGATGTTTCTCATTATACCATAGTGGTTTAATTTGAGGCTCTTGATAATTGTCATAAATAGGGATCTTGATAAGTTTTTCCTATACTAACTATTGCAAGACAAACTCAATCGGTTCCCCAAGTGGTGTGTATTTTTTTTTAAGGGGATACTTGTTCCTTGGAGGTGGTCCCCCTTGATTATCTATATTATTGACTAGCTGATTGTTGGGTTGTTGTGAGGATGTATTAGCTGGTGTGTTGTTTTGGTTGTTGACTTGAGGTTGTTGATATGATTGTGTGTTTTGTCTTGGAGCACTAATAATAAATTTGGTGTCAACCACACCATCGTTAGTAACATTCTTGTTCTTTTACTATGTGTGCGAGGTTTTTCATTATAACTGGTTGATGGGCGGTTGTCTTCATAAGTAGGTGTCCCCCCTTGTGCAATAAGGGCTCTTTCGATGTTGAGTGCCTTAGGGATCAGCTGGTCATATGTGATGATGCATTGTATTATCAGATGGAAGGACAAGGTCCCTTCAAGGTTGGCGATGATGATACTAATTTTTTGTTCTTCTGGCATGGCCCACTTGCTCCTATTGGCCTTGGATCACCATAGTTGCAAGAAGGATGTGAATGTTTCCCCCTTGGCTTGTTTTAGAGTAGATAGTTCTTCTAGACTCACGTCCATGCCTATGTTGAATGAATAGTTTTGTATGAACAAGTCCACAATTTTTGGGAACTTTTTGATTCCAAGAGGAAGGTGAGAGAACCATTCCATTATTGGGCCAGCCAAACTTTGAGGGAATAACTACATTAGATATGAGTCATCACAAGTAACTTCCATACAGTGCACATGGAATTCCCTGATGTGGTCTTCAAGATTTCCAGTCCCATGATATTTGTCAAATTTAGGTATCTCGAACCCTTGTGGGAATGGAACCATCGCAATGCTCTCGTCGAATGGGTAAGGTCACAAATTCCCTTTTGTTTTTGTTATTTTTTATGGATTGTAGGTGTAGCACTTGTTGTGAGAGAAATTTGATTTTTGCAATCACATCATTTTACGGATTGGGTGGTGGGATGAATGTGTTTTGGGGTGGTTTGATTGCTTGAGTCATGGGTGGGTTGTTTTGTGTGTTCATGGGAGGTTGTTGTAATTTTTGTTGTGCGACCAACTCTTGTTGGTATGCCTGCAATTGTTGTTGTGCCAACAATGCTTGTTGTTGGTCTTGTTGTTTTTATGCCAACAATGCTTGTTGTTGGTCTTCTTGTTGTTGTTCCAACAATGCTTGTTCTTGAGCTTGTAACTGAGTTGCTTGTTGTTGTGATTGGTATTGTTGTAAAGCTTGCTGATAATCTTGTTGTTGTAACAAAGCTTGCACTTGAGCTTGTTGTGCTTGATATTGAGCTTGTGTCTGAGCTTGAGCTTGTTGGGCAGCCTAGGTGGCTTATGCAACTTGTGTGACTTGTGTTGCTTGCATAGCTTGTTCAACTTGTTGTTACACTAAAGCTTGAGCTTGCACTTGGGTGGCCTATTGTGCTTGTTGTGTGGCTTGTTCTACATGTGCTTTTTGAGTGGCTTGCTATGTAGCTTGTGAGGCTTGTTAAGCTTGAAATTGTTGGAATGCTTTTTGATAGGCTTGTTGGGAAGCTTGTAGTGTGATGATGTATTGATTTTCCACGTTTGGATTTGGTGGTGGAGGTGGAGGATTTGGAATGGTGTGAGATGTTGTGATGAGATTTTTTTGAGGTGGTTGTTGAGGTACCGTTTGAGTGATGATAAGGGGTTGTGTGGTGGATGGTGCAATTGATATGTTAGGTCCTTGGGAGACCACATTTTGAGGTATTATAGATGGTGTAGTGATTGATTATGTCATTTGGATTGGTGTCACCTAGTGTTACGATATCGGTGGCATGCCTAGTGGATTGGGTATGTTGATTTCATTCATGATTGGAGGATTGTTTTGATTTGGTTGATTGATGATTGGTAAAGGGGGTTGCCCGAAATGGTGGGAGGATGGGTGGTTTGTTTCCTTGAGAAAGTGATGATGAGGGGTCAAAGATTCCCCCTTGCCCAAATAGACCCACTTGTCCTTGTGAAGTCATAGGGAGAGAGACTTGTGTGTCAAGGGAATATGTCAGTGATGCGGCAAAAGAGGAAGGGTTGTTGGTGTCATGAAAGATGAGTGGGATGTAAGGATGTTTTGGGTCTTGAGGAATAGTATTTGGTAGACCCAAGATGGTATTTGCATCCAAGTATTGGTTGTTCACAAGGGGATGAGTTTGAAGAGCGTTAGGCAATGAACTTCCCTTGGTAACCATAGGTTGACTTGGAGCATGAGATGATGTTGGTTGTGGGATGGGTTGGATGATGTTTTGGAAAGAAGGCATGAATGATATTGGTGGCATAATCCAAAGAGGTTTCTCCACAATAGTGCTCACATCATAATCAGAAAGGAGTTTAGCCCCTTCCTTTGCTAATACTAACATGTATTGTGAAGGATAAAGTCTCATCATGGTGTTGACAATTTTTTGGTTATCAGGATTTTGGACTATCTCCATGATTTTTTCTTGAGTCATTCCTAGGACATTGTTGGTGACATCATCCACTTGGAAACCTACCTCTTGAAGATCTTGTGGTAGTTGAGGAAGGTTGAGTGGGGGATTGCTAGATTTGATGGGGTTGATTTCAGGTGTAGTTTGACTCAAGTCACTTGAAGTGGATGTTTCTTTGTTTGCTTCCATGTTTTTCTTGTTTTGAGATCTAGTTTGGACCATAAAATAAGGATCAACTTTCAAGAATATGGGAGGTGAACCTCTAACTCCTTAGGTTGTTCTAAAATCTAGGTACAAAAAATAAAATCTAAGATGTTAAGGATCAAATGGTGGTGATGAGATAAATGAAAGATGGATGATATGAATGATTGAACTGTTAAGAACCTTGGAGAGATACTAGACTTTAGGACTTTTGGATTTTGTTGACTTTGGATTTGATTTGGATTTTGTTTTAGACTTTGATTTGGATTTTGGATAATGAACTCATAAACCCCAAGATGTTGGATGTTATCTAGGGATAAAATTTTCCATAAGGATGAAAATTTAACTAAGTGTATGGAGAAGGATTCATCCACACACACTTAGTCAAACAAGATGATTTTTTATTTTGACTAAAATGATTTTCCAAAAATCTAGCATGAAGGATTTTTTCCAAGATTCTAAGAGTTGTTTGTGAGGTGGATTTTGATTGATGTTTTGGGATGGATGAAAGTATTGATTTTGATCCTAAGTGAACTTAGAGAGACTTTTGTTTACAAGACCTTCATATTGAAGAACGTGCTATAATTCTAAGAAATTTTTCAACCCTATATGAGATACTCAAAACGTTGGAAAAGAGCTGGATTTTGACAATAATTAAATGAGTACAAGTTTGGGTTGTCCTTTGATGCACTTTTGTAAAATTTATAGACAAATCTTTCCCTAACTTGATAAAAAATAGATTGACGTTTCTTGAGATTTCTTGGACTAAAACATTTGTGACGATCAATGGACTTTGGTTTTGGTACTTTGGTAATGTGGGAAATCATTTGAACAAACACATGTGTGTGGTTCAATTTGTCTTTTATCTTTGCTTAATGGATTCTCTTACCACAAACACTTTATTGCTTAGTTTTTCAACTAAATGACTATGTCTCAATTTATTTTCATCCCACAAGGTCCATTATGTGGAAATCAAGAGAATCAAGGCAATCGTTCCCTAATGTTTACTTTAGGGAGATAAAATTGAGATATAAGCCCAAATATTTAGAAGTCTTCTAAGGATAGAATCCTTAGGGACAAGCAGTAACACTTGGAATTTTCAACTCACAGATTGCACAACCCTAGGATAGAAATGGTTATATTTGTTGAATTCCCACTTGGATTTCTCTAGTTGTGTTTATTTAGAGTGGATGATTAGAAGTGTGACCACATTGGATCCCCTCCATGACACTCACTTCTACGGGTCAGCCAAGCTTCAAGTTCTCATGAATCTCCCATGAAAAACATTTCATCTCTACTCAGAACTACAAGTATGTGGGACAGCTTCAGAATGATTGTTCTTGCACCAATAAATATTAGGGATTTTGGCTTCTATAAAAATTGGTTCTTAGTCAAGGTAATCAGGGACATGGCACCTTACGAGTGTCCAACAATCCACTAAAAGCTTTAATCAATCCTACTAGGGGCTCATCCTTTTTACATTAGTACCCCATTTTGAAAGACACTGTACAAGTAAGGCCTACATACCATGAGGACTTAACAGTTTCATCTCATCCATTTATATACCAGCTCGAGTGAAAAACCAATTGGAGTCACCTTCAAATTGGTCTTAGGCAGACCCCTCTAATGGTGAACAATAGCGAGTAAGTACATCCATATTTCGATCAATCTTTGTTTGTGTGAACAAAGAGAGAACATACACTATGCCTTTTCTCACACTAGCAAGATTTGTTCAATTTTAAAAACTCAAATTTGAAATGTGGAGGAAATCTTTTAGACAACCTAATGTCACTAAAATACTTTTGATTCTCAAGATCGCTGTGAAGCGTGAGAGAAGTGCATACACATTCGAATGACAAGAGTTTGTAGAGAAGATTACAAAACAAAGAAAACACAAATTCTTTTTAATCCTCAAAGGAAATAAATGAGTTCTTTTTATAGCACCAAATTTGAGTGTGAAAGTTGACTGTTCAATTTTAGACCAAAATTGAAATTCTATTAAGTGTCTAAGGTTCAATTTTAACCAACTTGACAAAGCTTGAGTTGTAGGTTAATTTTAAGCCCAAATTTGAATCTAGTTGGTCCTAGGAATTGAATTGTAGAAATTAAAGCCCAAGATTATCACAAAGAGCATTAAAAAATGCTTTTAAGACTTCAACTTTTGGTCCTCCCCTGTTTCTAGAAATGCGACACTGAACTGCAAAGGCGGTGCTCTTTAAATGTCAAATGTAGTGTTGAAAAGTGAAGGCGGTGCTCTGGTGAATGCAAATGTGATGCTTTGTAGAAACAAAGAGCACGAATTTGGCACTATTGCAAAAGTGGTGCTATGCAGAGAGAAATTAAGATAGAAAATAGAGAGTGCATATGCGGTGGTTAATCAGAAGTGGTATGAAAGAGGCGTGTGTATGTGGTGCAACATAGTGAATGTAGTGTTGTATGTCAAAAGTGGTGCACTATAATTGGCTAGTGCTACATTCAAATTAAATCGGCCTTGATCAATTAATTGAATAATCAACATTATTAAATTAAAATCAACAAATTCAATTTAATATGAATTTGTTGATTTTAATTTAATATGAATGTAGCACTATAATTGGTAGTGTAATGTAATGAAATGAAACCAAATTTATCCTTATGGATAATAGTCGATGGAAAACATAAGTAATAAATCTACTGTGTAAGATTATTGAATGCAAGGAATAAAGTATTGTGAACTATAATAAGAGGCATGCTTAGTCATAGCATTAATATCGCTATATATAAGGAGGTTGATTCATCGATAGATGTTGATTACCAAGACTATGACCAAGTTGACTATTTGATATGCAACTGTGAGGAGTTTGAATTTTTCTCTATTTTAAATAGCAAGCTTATGAACAGGAAATGTGTTGAATAGATGGCACCATAATATGAATTTTGTATATCTTTTAGAAGTCTTTTAAACCTAAAAGTCAATTTCTTGAATAAAGCATGTGCATTATGAAATAGTCAAACTGCTATGGAAAGCATATGGTCAATCTGTTGAATGGTTTTGATGAGTATTATGATAGGAATCCACCACTTTTTCTTTATTTAGTTGAGTTGATGTATTTGGCTAAGAAGTGTCATAGTTCAAACCTTGAATGTAGGTTCTATAAGCTAGTTTTTGGGTATAAATATGAGGCATTCTCACCTCATTTGGAGATAATTCTTCTTTGCATCATTGCACTTCTCCATTCTGGTATATATTTAATTGAGAGAGTTTTCTATATTGCTAAGAGTTGTTCTAAGGAATTTAGTGAGAGAAATTGAGAGGGTTGTTTCTATGTTGATTCTAAGAGGTAAGCTTGAGAACTAGTGGGTCAAATTAGAATAAGCAAACTACAAGCATGAGATTCTATTATTTTATGTTTTATCTTTTATGTGAAAGATTGGTTGCCTTGTGTGTTTAAAAGTGGAAATTGTAATAAGTTGTATGAAATAGAATAATAGTCTATTTTTCCTATAGGAGAGGAAAAGATTAATTGTTATGATTTTCTTATAAGTGCTTGTACTTACTCCATATTAAGGAGAGATTAATTGTCATCTTTATTATGACATACTAGGATTGACAAAATTGGAATATCTTGTTAAGTTATTTTATACATTTATGTTAATTTGTAGACTTAGAAAGCTCATATGTTATACCTAGGGTAGAATATCCATTAAAGGGGGTAACATATGCTTTTTCTTATGCTTTATTGGTAGAAGTACCATTGTGTTTTTGGAAAAGAGGATATGTTATTTATGAGGTTAATGACTACCTATTGAAGGAAATTATCTATGCATAGTTTATAATGGCCTAAAGTTAAATTAATCTTGAGTAGTGTATGTGAGTAGGATGACTATCACTCGAGATACTAAGTGAGAATACTTTGGCTAAAGTAGTGTGATCACCTTTGGATCCACTGTCAATTCACCATGTTCCTCTTATGCATGCTAGTTCAGGATTGTAGTGTGTACAAGTTTAGTTATGTAGGGCACAACACCACTAATCTCAGAGTGGTCATTACAAGGTTACTCCACCAATCTCTTCATCGAAGGGTAGGGCCATCTATTAGATGATAGATGTGCGAGGGATGAAATATGAGTCTGTGGTTGGTGGAAAATCTCTTGAGTGATGCTTCTCCTCCTCAGCTAGCGACCAAGATTTGAAAGGAGTTCCTTGGACCATCTATATCTATTTCTTTGAAGCTTGGTTGAGCTATGTATGTATTTTGTATACAACCTTTGGAAATATTGTAATATGTGGAATATTATTTTGGAAATGAAATCAATATTGGAATTTGATATGTCATCTATGTTCATTTGTTCTCATATGGAAAATAATTTTTTTTATGGCGATGGTTATGAAACATAGTTTATTTACTTGAAAGTGAAAACTTGGAAATTTTACTTGTGTGAACAATTGGCATGTTACACGTGGTATCAGAGCTATCAGGTTTAGCTCTTGAACCTATGTGCTCATCATACTTTCCATCCAAAATTAAATGAGACTAATGTTTAGAAATTCTTGTGCAGGGATGGTGTGTCTCAGGTTAACTGCAAGAAAGTGAGTAATCAGGAATGAGCACTACGTGAAAACCAAGAAGGAAAAAGAAGCCATTGTTCATACAATAGAGGGTACCAACTATGATAATGTTGTCTAGTTAAGTGATACTAAAATAATCATTCATGCTCTTTCTCGAATTAGTGATGTAAAAAGAAGGATGAGGGAGGAGGCTAATTTCAACTATCTACCTCCAATTTCACCAACAAAATTTGATTCCTTGTCACTTTCTAGGGATATGCCCTCAGAAGGGAGTGTCAGTCCAATATTCATATTTAGAGACCCTAGAGTCCTTCCTATGTTGGAAGTGATTGTAATTTCCTCCAGTAATGAATCAAAAAGTTATGTCCCCCACAACTATATATTGGATGATAAATACAAAGTGGACTATTCATTTTGGGATAGAAAAGAACAATTGAGAGATGAACAAAAATCTATAGTCCGAAGGGTACTATTCATTTTGGGATAGAGAAGAACAATTGAGAGATGAACAAAAATCTGTAGGGTATACCCTATTGAGTTATGTGTCAAAGAATGAATCTAAGGGATACTCTCCATTTGACTATCTGAATAGTCACTCTATGTAATTGAAAGGATATTGAGATCCTAAAGAATAAAAATAATAATAATGTGTTTATCAAATGCTTGTGCTCAAATCTTATGTGAAATTTCTTTTATGTGCAAATGAATGCTCATTTAAATGTTGTCCATAAGATAATAAGAGCATGATTGAATCTAATAAAGATGAACCTTCAGGTATAACCATTTTCTTGCAAGGATGGTGAGAATAAGGACCAATCTTGGAGGGAGTCAAGAAGTCGGACAAGGTCCAGTTGGTGATGAAGCTAAATTAGATCAAATTTTGGCTATCATTCAGGAAACCAATGCAAGGTTGGGAAATATTGAGCAGGAAGTAAGGGAAAGAGATAGAGTAGAACAAGAAGTTCCAATTAATGAAGAAGTCCATGTTAATGAAGATGAGGGAGAGAATTATCATGATCATGAATAGACCCATGAACCTGAGAATGAGAAATCTCACTCTCAATCTGAAGGAACTAGTAGGAAGCATTTGGCTACTAAAATTTTTGGGGACATGAGGAAAATCACCCCACCAAAATTTGAAGGTAGCACAAGTGGGGAAGAAGCTGAGGCATGGTTGATTCAGATGGAGAAATATTTTGAGATTAGAAACTATCTTGAAGTCATGAAAGCAGTATGGGGAGCCTATCAGTTAGTGGGAGAAGCATCTAACTAGTGGATGAACAAGAAAATGGAACTCAGAATTAGTTCTTTGAAACTTACATGGAATGATTTCATGGAAATTTTTAGGAAAATATGGCTACGTCAACTCTTTTATAACCAGAAGCTCACTGATTTTCAAAATTTGAAGCAAGGAGAGATGTCAGTAATGAGTATTGGGAAAATTTCACCCGATTCTTATGGTACATACTGATGTATCAAAAGGATGAACATTTCGGCATAAGGAAATTCATTATGGGGCTATTAAGCAAGAGAAAAAGCTCAAAGCCATCTCCATCCGCCAAGAGAATAGGAATCTTAAGAATTTCGTGGGATCTCAAGTTAAACCAACTCCAAGGAAGTTTGAAGGTGTGCTAGATTTTCAAAAACAAGGGGAAAAGGGACTCCAAAATAATGGAAGAGAATCAAGGAGGGAATGCAAAAGGAATAATTTCAATGGTGGAAATGCTAACAATGTTGGAAGTAAATGCTACAAGGAAGGAAGGACCAGCAATAGGATGTTTCACATGTGGTGGAGACCACTTTGCTATAAACTACCCCAATAAGCCTTCTAGGTCATGACCTTATGGAAATCCACTTCCTTCCCAACAAACAACATTCTAGTAGAAGATTCATGTTGCCTTGGATGATTTTCAAGCGGAGTATCAAGTTACTCCAGTGGAGACTCTATGGCAAAGTCGATTATATGGAAAAGTCATGGGTTGTAGAATATGCAAACCAAACAAGAGCAATGATGAAACAATGTTTGTTTGAAGCTAGGATTAAGCTACCTTGTTTTTCTATGGAGGTAAACTTATATGTAGCACCCTTAGGATCCTATGATGTTATCTTAAGAATGAACTGGATTTGGAAGCATAGAGCCAAGGTGGAATACCATGCCAAAATAGTAAAATGCTTGGATGATTTTTGTAACCAAGTAATGTTGCAAGGGATACCTAGGGAGGTCAAGCTGTGTCAAATCTTTGCCATGCAATTTCTTAGGGCTAAGAAGAAAGTCTGCAAGATCTTTGTAGTAAAAATGGAAAAGCTTGAAGAATATAAGGAGTTCAACTCTCAAGATGGTCTCGACAACTATGGACCACAAGGATACCAAGAGATGGAAGAATTTGAAATGAGGGAAATTGGAGAGACAGATATGGAAAGATATCCTATCTTACGAAATTTTTCAGATGTGTTTCCTGAAGAGCTAATTAGACTACCACCAAAAATGGTATTTTATTTCTCCATTGAGATAGTGCCTAGATCATAACCTATTTCCAAAGTGCCTTACAGAATGAAACCAACTGAGTAAATAGATCTTAAAGCATAGTTAGATGATTTGCTATCTAAAGGATTGATAAGACCTAGAATATCACCCTAGGGAGTGTTAGTAATCTTTTTGAAAAAGAAGGATGATACTTTGCATTTTTGCATATATTATTGGATGCTTAACAAAGCTATGGTAAAGAACAAGTATCCATTGCCACGCATTGATGACCTTTTTTATCAAATGCGGGGAGATTTGTTTTATAAAATTGATTTATGATAGGATACTACCAATTAAGAATCAAAGATGAGGACATCTTCAAGATTTCTTTTAGATGCATTATGAGTTTACAATTCTACCATTCGAACTTACTAATGCACCAACAAAATTTACGAACCTAATAAACAATGTATTTAGGGATTGCCTAGATAAGTTTGTTTTGGTTTTCTTGGATGACATCCTAATTTATTCAAAGAATGAGGATCATTGAAAGCATTTAGAGATAGTTCTACAATGACTAAGAGAACACAAGTTGTATGGGAAACTCTCTAAGTGTAATTTCTCTCATAAGAAAGTGTAGTATCTTGGACACATGATCTTAGCTGATGGTATCTCAGTCGATCCATCCAAGGTTAAGACAGTGCTAGAATGGATAGTACCCAAAAATGCCTTTGAGGTAAGAAGTTTTATGGGTTTGGCAAGATTTTATAGGAAGTTCATTGCAAAACTCTCCAGAATATCCTTTTCCAATTACTTCTTTATAGAGGAAAGGGAAGAATTTTGAGTGACACAAAAGTGCCAAGTAGCATTTGATCTACTCAAGGAGAAGTTAACTACTGCTCCAATTTTGAAAGTACCAGATCCTGATGGTGGCTTCATTGTTATCACGAATGCATCAGGAGAAGGCTTTGGTGGAGTTTTATTACAAGAGGGACAAGTCATTTCTTCTGAATCAAGAAAGCTAAAACCCTATGAACCAAATTATGCATCGCATGATTTAGAGTTAGCAGTGGTGGTTCATCATTGTAGATGTGGAGGCATTACTTGTTGGGAAATCCCTTTGAGATGAAAACCAATCATCACGATTTGAAATATATTTACTCAGCCTAATTTGAATGTACGATAGAGAAGATGGCTGGAGTTGATATTTTATTATGACTTCAACATCAGTTTCATCAAGGGAAAAGAAAATCGGGTTGTTGACGCCTTAAGTCGTAAACATCATATTGCTTCAATAAACTGACTTTAAAGGCCAAGAATTGTAGAAATGCAAGGAGGATGAGTACTACATGCAAGTTAAGCAAGCACTTGTAAGAAATCCACAAGATGCAAGGTATGAGGGATTTCATTTTGAACCCAATGGATTGCTTAGGTATAAGGGAAGAATTTATGTGCCTGACTCTGATTAGTTAATGAATCTTGTGTGGAAAGAAGTTCATGAAGCACCATACTCTAGACATCTTGGTTTGACAAAAATGTTGGCTGATGTGAAGCCATTATATTTTTGGAAAGGAATGAAAGGGGATGTTGTTAGATTTGTGGCTGAGTTCCTAGAATTTCAAAGGGTAAAAGTTGAATATCATCATCTTGCAAGCTTACTATATCCACATGATATTCCATAGAGTAAGTGGCAAGTGATTAGTATGGACTTTGTGCAAGGATAACCTATGTCAAGGAATAAGCACAATGCCATTCTTGTGGTTGTGGACAAGCTTACTAAAGTAGTGTATTTTATACTAAGGAATTCAACTAATGGAGCCCCTATCATAGCACAAAAATTCATTCAAGAGGTGTTTAGATTGCATGAAATTTTTGAGAAGATTATCTCAGATAGGGATGCACGTGTTACCTTAAGGTTTTGGCAAACCTTATTTTCTACACTTGGGACATAAACTAAATATATTTTTTGCATATCATCCAGAAATAGATGGGTAAATAGAAAGGGTGAATCAAGTACTCGAAGACCTACTAAGAATGTATTGCATGGATCATCAATACAAGTGGGAAGATTACTTGCCTTTAGTGGAATTTTCCTATAACAATTTCTACCATTCTGTAATAAAGATGGCTCCTTTTGAAGCATTATATGGTCAAAAGTGTCAAACACCTTGGGATAAACTTGAGGATAGGATGAGTCTTGGGCTAGATATGTTGGCTAAGATGGAGGAATAGGTTAGGATTGTTAAGGAAAGGCTAGCTAAAGCTAATGATAGACATAAAAGCTATGTAGATGCAAAGTGAGTACCCGAGGAATTTTGTAGTGGGTGATAAGGTGTTGAACTAAGAGTAAAACCTCATAAGAGTTCCATTAAGTTTGGAAAGTCATCCAAACTAGCTTCGTGCTATGTAGGTCCTTTTGAGATTCTTGAGGAAGTGAATCTTGTAGCTGACTGAATTTTCCACCAGCTCTTACCTAGATGCATAACGTCTTTCACGTTTCTTACCTAAAGAAGTATATACAAGGAGATAATCATGTAATTGATTGGAATGCTTTACAAGTATAGGATCCTAGAGTGGTAACAATTAATCCTATCAAGGTGCTTAGAACACGTAAGCTTCCCTGCGTAATAGGGAGGTTTTGCAGTGCAAAGTCTAGTGGGACCAATATGCAGAAGATTCTGTCACTTGGGAAGACTATGCTAAGATAGAGAAAAAGTTTCCACATGTCTTACGTGCTTTTGAAAGTGCTTGAAAAATAATGTTTGTTTGCTTTGTTTAGTTTATGTTTGCTACATACAATCATCAGGGACGATGATTCACAAGGGGGGAGAATGTTACACTCTGTTGTGCTTTTACCTAATTACTATTACTATTTTAGGGTAAATTATTGCATTTGTGAATGCATTTAGTTTTTTGGTTGGAAATATATATGGTTGCACCTTGTTTATCAAAAATTTATGAATGAATGTTTATCTCATTTTATGTTATATGATTAAATGCATATATGGAATGAATGGTATTTGAATGTAATATTATAACTATGAAACATAAATGCTTGTTTTGATGAATGAATGACTACCATGAAAGTTGAATACAGGTTCATATTCAATCCTCTGAAAGCAAGGGGGAGTATCGCTTAGGAGAAGAACTTGGTTGGGTGACCTGTAACAAACCCTAACTGAGCTTACTCACACACTCACTAATAGAATGGTTGAGTCAAGTCATAGTTTTAGGAGTTGGTAAGTCATCTTTTAGTATGATGTGTTTGTATTAAGAAGGATCTTGATTTCTATTAAGATCATTCTTGGATGGTGTTTATGTGTTTGGTGCATATGAGTTCTTCATATTACTATACTTGATTGATAAGATATATATACATAGAATGTATATATATATGTATGCATATGCATGTTGACAATAACCCATACATGCAAGGGAACATGTACATGAGAGTACATGGGTAGATGTACCTATGCACACTTATGGATGGGTTGCTCATGGGCATGGTGATATCAAGAGGACAATGAGACACACATGTATATATATATACATCACATGCATATATGCCTATCAATAAGATAGCAATTGTTTATGTGTTTGATTGTATAATTTAATGTATGTGTTGAAAAATGGAAATTTACCTACGAATATGTTGATATATGTATACATACATATACATGTATATATATATATATATACAAACAATATTATATATGAAATGTTAACTTGGTCTTCTTCAATCGAATATCAAGTGTATATTTAGAAAAAACTTATTTTTCAAAGAATATATATATGTAATATGCTAGTGATTGATTTATGATAAAGGCCAATTTATAGTATAAATCCTTGGTTGATTTAATATGAATGTAGCACTATAATTGGTAGTGCAATGCTATGAAATGAAACCACATTTATCCTTATGGATAATAGTCGATGGAAAACATAAATAATAAATTTTTTGTGTAAGATTATTGAACGCAAGGAGTAAAGTTATGTGAACTATAATAAGAGGCATGCTTATTCAAAGCATTAACAACACTATATATAGGGAGTTCAATTCATTGATAGATGTTGATTACCAAGCCAACTATTTGATACGTAGCCATGAGAAGTCTAACTTTTTCTTTGTTTTAAATAGCAAGCTTATGAATAGGAAATGTGTTGAATAGATGGTGCCATAATATGAATTTTTTATATCTTTTAGAAGTCTTTTAAACCTAAAATTCAATTTCCTAAATAAGGCATGTGCATTATGAAATATTCAAATTGTTGTGGAAAGCATAGGGTCGATCTGCTATATGGTTTTGATGAGTATTATGATAGGAATCCGCCACCTTTTCTTCATTTAGTTGAGTTGATGGTATTTGGCTGAGAAGTGTCATAGCTTAAACCTTGAATGTAGGCTATAGACACTAGTTTTTTGGTATAAATATGAGGCATTCTCACCTCATTTGGAGAAAATTATTCTTTGCATCATTACGCTACTCCATTTTGTTGTATAAATCATTAAGAAAGTTTTCTATATTGTTGAGAGTTATTGTGAGGAATTTAGTGAGAGAAATTGAGAGGGTTGTTGCTAAGTTGATTCTAAGAGGAGGCTAAGCTTGAGAACTAGTGGGTCGAATTGGAATAAGTGAATTATAAGCATGGGATTCTATTCTTTTTATGTTTTATCTTTTATGTGAAAGATTGTTTGTCTTGTGTGTTTAAAAGTGGAAATTGCAATAGGTTGCATGAAATAGAATAATAGTCTATTTTGCTTGTAGGAAAGGAAAAGATTCATTGTTATGATTTTCTTATAAGTGCTTGTACTTACTCCATATTGAGGAGAGATTGATTGTTGTCTTTAGTATTACATACTAGGATTGATGAAATGGGAATAACTTGTCAAGTTATTTTATGCAAAGTTAATTTGTTGACTTAGAAAGCTCATATGTTATACCTTGGGTAGAATATCCATTGAATGGGGTAACATATGCTTTTGCTTATGCTTTATTGGTAGAAGTTCCATGTATTTTGGGAAAAGGGGATAGTTTATTTCTAAGTTTAATGACTACCTATTGAAGGAAATTACCTATGCATAGTTTATAATGGCCTAAAGTCAAATTGAGCTTGAGTAGTGTATGTGAGTATTGTTATCACTTGAAATTTCACCCTTGTTGAACCTGATGTTCAACACCTCAGTGTAACATGGGAAGACCTCTAAAGATGTGGGTTTCTTATAAATAGAGGTCAACCTCCAAAGAAGGCCAGCTTCCTATGGTGTCACCTAAAACTACTGATCTTGTAAGGAAAAGGGAGAAGGAGAAACATAAAAATGGAAATTAAATCCTAAGGTGATACACCGAACTAACAGGAACAATGAGATACTTGAGTTACACTTGAATACTGACGATGGAGATGGGGTTGCACAACAAGATTTTGTGGATTATGCATACAAACAGGTTCGAAATGCACACACTTTCAAGAAGGAAAAAAAGACTCACAAATTAAAACCTCATGTGCAATTGAGTAAACACAGTTTATAACCTACATGATACCACTTTTGCAAAGAAGGGCATGCTAACATGAAACAAAGCTATAAGGAAAAGAAAGATTTCACTAAGTAGCTTGATGAATGGCTTAAAAATGCACAATACTTCACAAGAACCAGAAGGAAAAAAATGAACCATCAATGGCAATCAAGGTAAATTTTATATAACATGTTCCTAAATGAGTTACAAAAGTTTTCTAATCTAAGAGAGGACTGCAAAAGAGTAACAGACTTTCACAAAGCATTAGGAGAACTCTTTCACAAGAAGGAAAAAATGCCTTATATACAAAAGTGTGTCGGCCCCTCTGGGCTTTACAAAAATATCCGTGTTCACAAAAATCTACCCTTAGATCTTTTCACGTAGTTAATGATGTGTTTGATTGAATCCCTGTTGTCCATGTCGGTGAAGAGTCGCTTCCATGAATGGTCTTCTTCAGATCTTTCTGCAACTACCGCATTTACTTTTTCTCTTCGTTTCCACCTTTGAATCCCCTAGCGAGCTACTTTGAAAGCTCCTGAGCTTAGAATAGATACACATTGCTTTTCATTATGTTAATCTTCTTCTCCCTAGTCAAACCACCACGGCTCACCCTTAGCTCACTCTGATTGGTCGATCATATGACACAAGAGATCACCAAATGGTCAAGGGTCACTTAGAATGAATCACATGTCAGTGAGACACTAATTGTGTCTCCCCGATGCAATTATACCTTCCTGCAATTATTGACACATCTTGAAAATGTCGATGAGAGTTTATAGCGAGCCCAAAAGTCATATTGATCTCGCTGGAACCATCGGTAAGACTATCACTTTCAGGAAGACCTCATGGCAAGCCATTAGGAGTCATACAGATATCTCTTTCATCGCTAAGACCTTGACCCTTCGGCAAGCCCTTTTACCGAGCACATTCCGCTCTCCTCGAGCTCCTTTATTCCATTTGATGAGACTCCTCATCGGTTGGTGAGACATTACACCGACCAAGCCCTTTGCCAGTGAGTAAAACTCCTTCAGCAGGACACCCATGTGTCAGTGAGACCTCACACTGAGGTCTTCATTCCTTTGTTATGCTCTGCCTCCTTTCGTCGAGATGTTATGCAGATCTATGAACCCTCGGTCGACCTCTTTCCTTTCAGCCTGACTCCCACCGGTCCGAAAAACATCTTCCTGAGCTCCAAACGTTATGTCGAAGGCTCCCTTTGTCGGCAGGACCTTTTCCACTTGGCCAGACCTTACGGCGAGCAACCCTTTCTTTCAGTGATGAGTTTACTTTCTCTTCAGTTGGGGAGACATTTGTCAGTTGGGAAGACCTCATGGCGATATTCTCTTTTGTGTCGTCGAGACTCTAGCACGTTGGCCAGACTTTATGTCGAAGGCATAACCTTTTGCCAATCTTTTCATTTTGAGGAGACCTCTCTATAGTCATGCCGATATGTATTCCTACGTTCATATGCATCGATGTAACATCCTCTTGTTAGGGAGACATCCTATAGATACCCTACGTCTCACCGAAACCTTTATATGTTCACTTTTGGTCACCGAGACCTTACTCCTTTTGATGAGATGTTATGCCGAATGCGGAATCCTCTGGAGAGCTCATTTCCAGTCTGCGAGACACATAAAGACTCTCGGCGATAGGGATTTCTAGGCAACTGATGGGCCTCCTTTGAAAATAATGGAACACCAGTCGGTAAGACAACTACAGAGTCTTGCCAACTTTTTCCTTGGAACAATTTTATGCCAAACTGGATTGGGAGATGCCTTCCAACTGAGCTCCTTGAGGAATACCATCATGTGCGTGATCCAACCCCTAACGCAAATATCCCATTTGACCTTCTTGAACATCTGAAACACAATTTGTCTTGCCTGATTGAGCCCATAGGTGAAAATTGGGTAACATTTATAATGACTGTCACTTGAGATATTGAGTCATAATACTTTGGACAAAGTAGTGTGATCTCCTTTGGCTCCACTATCAATTCACTGTGTTCCTTTTATGCATGCTAGTTTAGGATTGTAGTGTCTACAAGTTCTAGTTATGTGGAGAACAACACTAAGCTTAGAGTGCTTGTCATTATAAGGTTACTCCACCAATCTCTTCGTCGAAGAGTAGGGCCATCTATCAGATGTTAGATGTGCGGGGGACTACATTTGAGTTTGTGGTTGGCAGAAAAGCACTTGAGTGATACTTCTCCTCCTCAGTTGGTGACCAAGATTTGAAAGGAGATTCCTAGACCATCTATATCTATTGCTTTGAAGTTCGATTGATCCATGTATGTATTTTGTATACAACCTTTGGAAATATTGTAATATGTGGAATATTATTTTGGAAATGAAATCAATATTGGAATTTTTTATGTCATCTATGTTCATTTGTTCTCATATGGAAAAGAAATTTTTTATGGCAATGGTTATGAAACATAGTTTATTTACTTGAAAGTGAAAACATAGGAATTTTACTTACATGAACAATTGGCATGTTACAATGATCTTTTGTATAGTGGTGTATGTATGTGTGCATATATTTTTCCTTAAATATAGTTTGTACTTATTGCATATCTAAGTTCTTCATTTTTACTACATCATAATGAGGTTTGATACACAAAATAGAATGTATTAAATCTTGAACTTCACTCTAGGTTTTTCTATCAGCACTATCTGCATCAAAAACATAATAGGAGCTATGCCCATGTACCATTGTGGTTGTCGCGCATTATTCTCAACTCAACTCGGACATGACGTGGCTGGATTTTTATGAATTCAACACATGGGAAATTTTAGTAAAAAGGACAGGTTGAGGTGCTAGCTCTAGCCATTTCATACCATCGATTTTCAAATATCTTAGGCTTGTGGATTTCGACATGGATCAAATAGAAATGAGTACCTTGCCTTTTTCAACATTTAATGAATCTAAATACTGAAAAGAAATTTTGGACTACAAACATCAATAGAATCCTTGCAAAGGGTGCGATAGCTAGACACATACATGGGCATTAGAAATTGCATTGTCGAGGTGAGATGCCATCACAAATTGATAGTATTTGAAGCTAGAGACTCATGCAAAATTATGAAGATGGTTTTGTTGTGCATGTTTTGCACACACACCCCATCGTAGGTAGGGACCTCCTTTTTTTTTTTGCTCTCAACAGGCTGCTTTGCTCCTGTCTTGTTTTGTATGCCCCATTTTCCAAGCCCAAATTGGTCATGTGTCATTAAATGACCAAATTCCCCTTGCCAAATTCACCTGCTTAGGGTATTCAAATCCATGGAGAAATAAAGTTGTCTGTCCCCTTTTTTCCTTTTGTCTTGTTCCTGCTGTTTTGGAAACATCTGTGGACCCCCATTGCTCTAGTTTCCACATTTTTTACTTTGGGGCCAACCTTTTTTGGATCTGGGATGTGTTTGATGTGCTTAAATGAACTGCCAAGGTTTTGTCAATGTTCCATTAAGTTTCGATGGTTTTAGAACTTTCCCTCCAAAATTCCCTTCCTCCTTGGCTGTTTGGAAACATCCGTGGACCCCCATCACTCTGGTTTCCACATTTTTGACTTTGGGGCCAACCTTTTTTGAATCTAGGATGTGTTTGATGTGCTTAAATGAACTACCAAGGTTTCGTCAACATTTCGTTAAGTTTTGATGGTTTCAAAACTTTCCCTCTGAAATTCCCTTCCTCCTTAGCTATTTGGAAACATTTGTGGATCCCCGTTGCTCCAGTTTCCACATTTTTGACTTTGGGGCCAACCTTTTTTGAATTTGGGATGTGTTTGATGTGCTTAAATGAATTTCCAAGGTTTCGTCAATATTTGGTTAAGTTTCGGTGGTTCCAGAGCTTCGTCCCCCTTTGGCTGTTTTGGAACATCCATGGAGCCCCGGCGGCCCAGCCTCTGGAGCCCGACCCCTCCATGGCCATTTTTGGGACTCTGTCCCTCTTTGGCCATTTTGAACATCTATGGAGCCCCGGTAGCTCGGCCCCTCCATGGCCATTTCTGGGACTTCGTCCCTCCATGGCTATTTTGGAAACATTCGTGGACCCCTGTCGCCTAGGTTTCCACATTTTTTACTTTGGGGCCAATCTTTTTTCGATCTAGGATGTTTTTGATGTGCTTAAATGAACTGCCAAGGTTTCTTCAACATTCGGTTAAGTTTCAGTGGTTCTAGAGCTTTGTCCCCCTTTTGCTATTTTGGAACATCCATGGAGCCCCGACGGCCTGGCCTCCAGAGCTTGGCCCCTTCGTGGTCGTTTCCAGGATTCCATCTCTTCGTGGCCGTTTCTGGGACTTCGTCCCTCCACGGTCATTTTGAACATTCATCGGCCACTGGCGACCCAGCCTTCGAAGCCCAGCCCCTTCGTGGCCGTTTCTGGGACTCTGTCTCTCCGTGGCCATTTTGAGCTTCTAGTTTTTGTAAAATGAGTCCAATTTTAAGGAGGTTTTTTGGGCACTCTTCCTTCCCCTTTTCTCATGTGCTATAATTGAAAAATCTTAGTTTTGCTATGTTTTGTGAGGACTGGGAACTTCCCTTCCAGTTTGTTGTCCTTTGTTCGTTGCCTGCCCCCTTGGGCCTGCATTGATGTTTTTGATCCAAATGAGCCCCAAATATGAATATTATGATTTTTTGATGATGCATGGATGGATCTAACAAGGATTTTACAATATTTGACTAACGTTTTCCTTAAATTGTGTATGAAAGCAATTATGACACTTCATGTATGCAGGATTCAAGGAGCCTACTGCAGGTCTGTTAGGAGACCCATCGAGAAAGTTGAACAAGGAATATGCATTGCTCCTCTCACCATTCATTTCATGATCACCTCTCCCGCTAGCACCCACTAACAGGGTCAGCGTTAGAAGAAGGCATGTGCCAAGGAAGTCAAGGACAAAAATGCAAGGGGTGGCCTTGAAGAAAGCATAAGGGAGTTGTCCGCTTGAATCAGGGGCAACCAATCAATTGATGCCAATCGTTGATGGGATCATTTGATCCAAGGAAGAACATTGCAAACACATCAAGTAAGAAGGAAGCTTTCAGGCAGCTTCAGCTACAGTAAAAGGGCAATCAGCTAAATGACGAAACTAATACAGCACCTAGGCACTAGATGACAAAATAGGGAAAAGACAATGATGTATTTTAAAATTGATGAATATTGTGGGGCAGGTGAAACCCTAATGTAATTAAATCTGGGCCATTCGATGTAATTAAATCCTAGCCATTCATTTGGGCTTTGGAAAACTATAAATAGGGACTTGCCCCTCATTTGTAAGGGTTGGAGAGTTGTTGTAAAAAGCATTTGCAACAATAGAAGATAGCATTGCATGATTTTATGGATGTTTTCTTTGATTTTTCTCATCTTGCATGCATGGTTTTTCCTTCCATGTTAATTTTAATATTAATTTCTTGAATGGTTGTCATGATGGTGTTGCTGTTATAGTATTTGACGAGCTTCTAGCCCATACTTTTAGAACTTGTTGATGGAAAGCTGCTGTGCAAAGTTAGCCTAGGCTTCTTTCTATCATTGTTGCAATCTAGTTCAATTGCATGTTCATGATGTGTATGTGTAATTTGAAAATCAGAAAACCTTAGAAGATTGCACTAGTTTTGTGTAGTTGTAGGTTTCTCTTGGTCAAGCAAAACTCGGTTTAGGAATCCTTTCTACTATAGTAGCCGCCATTGTTATTGTTCATTCTTAGTTTAGGATTAGAACAACTTTCTTAACCCTTCTCCTTTTGCTATTTCTTTTAATCCTTGGTTAGAGTAGGACCCAAAGAATCACCATGAAGCTAAATTAGATGAATTTGATGAGTTTCAGCTTGTTGTTTTGAGTGGACAGCCACTGTTCATTCACTTTTAGCACTTTGAAACTCCATTTGCATATCCAAATTCCCATGCTTTGTAACCCATCCGTAAGACTGCCTTGTGATTCTAGCAAATCACATCAAACAACTGAGATATTCCAAGCACTGTCAAGACCTGACATTAGAGACCTTGGAATAGTGTTCTATAATCTAATTGTGGAAGATTGTCTTTCAAGAGAGGTAGTGCACCTACACACTACTTGTGTTGAGAAGTGCATAAAAAACACATCAACAGAACTATTTAAGCTTGGCACTTCAAAACTTTTCACATACGATATCTGTGCAATGGAGACTCCAATAATATTGTGTAGTAGAAAAAGGAAAATGGCCTTCTTGGGTAATATTTTGGACCAAAGGTTGTAGGCGACTTGTCTAGTCAAAGATATGTTCTCATCAGAAGCGGTTCACATGGTGATTGGGAGAGAATTTTCAGTATCCACTAACAAATACTAGGTGAATTCAGATATTTCTTCCTGGTTTCTTGCCTCCCTTTTGGACTTGGGAGAACCCAAAGTTTAGTGCCTTCAGTTGTTGAGACTGGCGTTTAAGTTAGATTTCCTACTAGATGACCTTGACACGGTGGTTGTGGCCAATCTAGTGTGGGAATTTTGTGGCTAGAAGACATTTCTCACATGTTTAAATTGGGGGAGGAGGTAGAAAAACAACCATTTATCTTGAACATGGACGCGACTGGGCTGACGTGACATAGGTGGTGGGCCTTGGTGGGAAGAGACTTCCTTTAACAATGACTAGGGATGGATGTGGCATTTTACAACCAGTGGCTAGTGGACTTTGGGAAGATCTTAGAGGTGGGTTGTTTCTACGACGATGATGATTAATTCCTATGATGAAGATCTACATTTTTCTATCCCCACATTGATATGCTTTGGTTGTGTTTGGTGTTCGTGTTAGCTCTTTTTTTGGTTGATGTAATGTAATTGTGGGTTGGGGCTGGGTGCTTCATGTATATTCCTTGAATGCCTTGTGAAAATTTTGATGGTTGTGCTTCTCAGCCAAACACTTATGTAACTTTTTGAAGATATTAATATAATCTTTGTATCCTCGGTTGTGTATTACGAATAAAAAAAAATAATAGGAAATAAATGTCATATGTGCAAATAATGCACCCAATCATACAAGGATTACCATCACAACACCTATTTAGGTATTTTCTATATCTCACACCCACATTTAAACCACCACACCATGAATGAACATCATCATCCATGATTAAGTGCTCCTTTCTTGTGAAGAGGGTGATCAAGTTGACATATTTCCCTTAGGTACAAATATTGTTGATGCCTTTAGGACACTTCTTCCTTGTGAAGAGACTAGTCCTCAAGACACTCCCTCATTCCATTGAATTCTACTACATGAGTAGGACTAATTTATCAATATGTGTGCCACAACTGAACAATACGTGTATTGCCCAGTTCCAACTCATATACAATAGTGGTGAGTGAATTTAGAGTCTCATAGTATTATATAGAAACATAGAAAAATCCTTGATATTCTAGCACTCAGTAAATAATTACATCATATCAAAAAGACTAAATTCAACCAAGAAAAATATTAAATCCAAGTCAAATGACATAACTAAATTTTAAAAAATTTAAAACATGATGTAGAGACAAGACATGAAACAAACTAGTTCAATTTGCTAGGAAAACTAAACATAAATGAAATATAGGTGAATAAATATAAGGAAAGAATGAGGCAAGGATGACAAATTGATTACCACACAACTTTGGGGAAATTAGACAAATAAATTCACTTGAACAAAAGATCTCATAAAATTTTAACAAGGATAAAAAAAATATGCCAAAATAATAGATAGTGATTAATTTGAACTTAAGAAAACTATAATCACCATTGACTAGTAATTTAAAAAATAAGTTTCTTTTAAAGTTAAAGAAATATTGAAAACTATAACAATAAAGGCACATAATTTTATTCTTTCAATAAACCTAAAAATTAAATTTACTAATTTAACATCATAATATGAATAAATTTGAAAAGTTTTTTTTTGGGATGGGTTTAGTAATTAACATTAATTAGCATACTTTAAAAAACTAACAAATTTATAAAAATAACATAAATACTTGGGAAAAACAATGCAATGCGACTATGCAAACTAAATTTGATGGTTGATCCTCATATTCATTCTTCAATTTCCTTTAAACAAACCATGCTTGGTGGAAGTGTGGCAAATCTTGCTTGGAGAAAATAATTTTCTTTAGACACAAGAAAATCTAATGATTTAAAAATCAATAGGTGTCTTCTTCATAGTAAGGAAATTCCTATTGTTATTTTTAATCTTGAATATGTGATTGAAGATTTAGTTTTCTTCAAAGACAAGTTCTAATTTGTAAGTTTATGGGGGTACATTTAAATATGTGGATTCT
>VDFB02059461.1:0-47894 GCA_007258455.2 Sequoia sempervirens | reverse complement strand
GGCCCAATCTTAAAGACTGGTACAATTAGAGAATAGAATATTGAGATAATTTTTCTTTTTAGAGATAAGAGTACCTTGTAAGAAGGGTTTCCATAAGGTTTCTAAACCTCCAAAAGCCCTATATGCATCAACAACCAAAGAAAGAGCATTAGGCTAGATATACTTACTCATTTTGTTGAAGTCTACAACAAACATTTTAGTTTCTTGGATTAGCAATATGTTAGGCTTGAATTCCTTGATGAGGTCCTTAACGATATGATTTTTATGGAGAATGTTCAGTCCCCTCACGTTCTAAGAGAGAATCAACTTTTTTTGGATCTTTTGGAGCCCAACTGCTCCAGGGTGCACTAGTTCCCATTAGCTATTTCTTTCACTATGTTTCTCTAATTGATTTTGAACTAGGTTTTGAGATGGTTCCCACATTTTCCAATTTACGCACCCCATGATCAACCTTTAAAGGAGAGGGCGAAGAAGGAGAACAACCAAGGTCATGACCAGTCCTAATTCTCTCACCTTTGAAGGGAGTGGAATTTGATGAGCCCATATTTTCTTTCTCCTTTTTAATCAAGTTGGGACCCTTGAAAGGAATTGGAACTTCCAAGGACAACCCCGATTATTAACAACAAAGGTAAGGCCAATAATGAGGGACCATTATAATCACCTCACCCTTAGGGTCTGCCAAAGTTGGAACAATAATGGATTGAACATGAACCACTATGGAAGGAACATCTCTAGAGGGGTCCATTGAATTTGAGAGAGAATCATCAAAGGCTTGAATAGAAACCTAGATATGGAAGGAAAAAATAGATCCTTGAGCAAGGACCTTGAAGCTGGAACAATAGGCTTTGTAGGAGAGACCAAGGGGCTATTCTTTAGTGGGGCAGTGAGTAATGAAGGGATGTTTACTGATTTTGATATGACAATACTTTTATCCTTGTGAGGAGGGTTTACATGAGCCACTCTTTTGGGGAAAGCATTGCAAAGATGAAAAAATGTGGAGTAGTGTTGGTAGAAGAGAGTTGAGTTCTCTCATTCGATAATTTGGGATTACTTGTCGAGCTTGGATTCTAGAATGATTGTGGTAGGCAGGATCTTATTGGGTTCGATGCTTATGTAAAAATGAGCAAACACCATCCTAGACCTGTCCATGGTAACATCATCCATCGAGAGGAAATTTCTAAAGGATTTGACCACTCCCATAATTATCTCCTCATCCAAAAATTCTAAGGGTAGGCCTAGGAGTCTAACCCATGTTGGAAGGGAAACAACTAGATGTGTGTAAGGATCAAAACCAGGTCGCCATTTGTAGAGAGCTAGGCTCTTCTTGCTAAAGAACCAAGGGCCACAAGTGAGGGCCTTCAAAAAATTCTCCTTGAGAGAGAAAGTGAAGTAGAAAGGCCCTTAGGGAGCATCAAGATAAAAAGAGAACCATTTATCAACAATCTTGAAGTAGCCCATCTAAACACATATTTGATATTTGGGTGCCTACCCACAAACCTGCCAATAGAGAGTTCTCCATTTTTTCCATAATACAATCTAGGGAAGGATAATTGATTTTGATGGTGGTCCCTTCTTGAGAATGGATAATTTGAACCCCATCTGAGACTTTCTTTTTGTTGTCCAAAAAAAGGGCCTTCCATTCGGACAAGGGGTACATACTACAAAGAATAGTTTTTGCTTGGGTTGAAGGGATAGGGGGTGTCCCACCAATTTCGTGATGCCCATTAGGGAGTGCAAATATTCCAAAAATTTCCAAACATTCCCCAGAGAGCCCTTCAAAGAATCTCGAGAACTAGGAGATTCTTGCCCAACACTTGCATTCTGTCCACATCTCATTTCAAAAAATTATTACTATATTGTTACAAATTAACAAGGAGCCATAGTTGATGGGATAACAATATATGATTCTAAGTGTTGAGAACATTCAGTAATAAATTCCATGGAAATTAAATTCATTTCCAACATTATTACTTTTGTGTCCAAATTTCCATTTAGAGGTTTTAACATCAATGTGGTGGGGAACAATGAGGGACACAACTGTCTAATTCAAATTCCATTTTACTACCTTCTTTGTTGAAGGTTGGAGAGACATCCTCTATTAGAATTTATTTATCACCGAATTAGAAACACAACACATTTGGAATGCCAAAAAAGGGTTTAAGAGAAATTAATATTCTAGCATTAAAATGAGGAAGGGTAGTCCTCATTTCCTCAACTTGCAATGCATTTCCCATAGGTCTAAGGGCTTGAGGAATGAAGGCCCACAATTGGGGGAAATAATTTTTACCTCTAAATTAACAAGAGCCTTGCAAGGGAATTGATTTTTTAAAACTCTATCTTGGATATCATGATTTTTGAAGAAAACTATGAATAGGTACTTTTGAATCATTTTACAAAAAGAAATATAGATTCACATCTTTTTTCCCCAAACATTCACAATGTATTCACAAAAGGATTCTACAAGAAAGACAATTATTGTCCAAGAGCATAACGAACATTGCAATGTTTTTTTTCATTTCTTCTTTCCTAACCACCTCAATCATATCCAAATTGCACTACAATATTCTAGGAATGTAAGATTCCTTACCATTTTCTCATATTCTAGTTTCTTAATTTTTGATGTTGTAGTTCCTTAAATTGGCATATCCATTACTAACTTTAAATTTTA
Source organism: Sequoia sempervirens (assembly GCA_007258455.2). NCBI lineage: Eukaryota > Viridiplantae > Streptophyta > Pinopsida > Cupressales > Cupressaceae > Sequoia > Sequoia sempervirens. The sequence goes on along the minus strand of VDFB02059461.1, from coordinate 45,226 downwards.
TAGAAGTTGAGATAATCTCTAGTTCATTGGCTTTGAGGGCTACTTTGGATGATTTCTTGTCATTATTGAAATTATTTTTCACTCCTTTATCATGATTTATTTTCTCAAATCCTTTATTATCATTGACCTCATCATCATTTATTACCATTTCTATTAATTACATCTATTCTTAGCATAAGAATTAGGAAAACTATTTTCAAGTTTAAAACTTAACAAAATAATATAACATTCAAAATATATATCTAGGATATGTATGGAAAAGTGGAAGACCCACTAAGAAACACAAAAAGACCCAATAAAATTCAAACACAACTAACTTGACAATTATAAAATCACAACAAAACTAACAAATATGGAGAGGGAAATTAAAGTAAATCAAGAATGACAAAGAATATTAATTGAACACTAGGAAATAGGGTTCCACCTTTTGAGAGATGGAACAACTGGGGTTTAGGACCTCCTATTTCACTTTGAGTTCATTCAAGGAAACCTTAGAGATCTCAATCCAAGGATGGAAATGAGGGAAAGAGATTTGCAATAAGGTGTCCTAGGAGGTGATTAAAGAAAAAAAGAGGGTTCACCACCAAGCAAAGGCTTGGAAAGACAAGAAATGCATGAAACATGCAAAACCTAACTAAATGACCTAGGAAATGAAACTAAAAAATTAGGATAACAAATTGAGAATGAACATAGGTGCACCTATGAGAAAGATGAGGTCAAAACAAGCTCCAAAACACTGAAATTCTGAATTTTGATGCTCATTGGGACTCATATGTTAGAATGGGCGATTTAGTCCTAGTATAGGGTTTCTAGGCAAGGTCTGGAACCTCCTAATGACTATTCTAGATCTGCTAAAAACTAGAAACAAAGCAATATCAGGACTCATATGCCCAAACTGTTGCAAAGTGTCCTATTTTTTCACGAAGTGTCCCATGAGTAGAATTTTGAAGAAAAACTTTGCAGGCCTCTGAGTATGTATTAAATAAGCCTTTTACCATTGGTTTCATGTAGATAGGTTAAATATCTTGCTCTAAATATGAGTTTCTATGAGCCCTGACAACTTTTTATGACAACTTTGACAACTCTTGCAACTTTTTCATTTTGGCACTTTTGAAGGCTTCAAATCCACTTTTTCTTCAACCTATAAACCTGCAATCACACAAACAAAGAGAAAAATTATTGTTTTGTTAGGAAATGGGGGTTTTCCTTGGTCAAACCCCGATTTGGTAATCAAACCTTAATGGGAAATGAAACATGAATGAAATGAGATATGAAACATAAGATGAAATAATAGAACCTTGTTTGGAACCTTGTAGACCTATAAACAAGCATCAAATGGCCTTAATGGATGTAGATCTTGATCATGATTCTTGATGAAGGATAATTACTTTAAACACTTGAATTGATCTTGAACAATGCATCACAACATTATCTGCAAACCACATGCATGATGCATCAAGCCTTTCACATGATCATGGATCTTGAATTGCTGCAATAATCTTCTACAAATCTACCCTTGAATGCCTTAGAAATGGTCTTTAATGCTCTTTAATGCTCTTTAATGCTCTTGTGAAGTATTAGGATGCTTGAATTTTGATTGATTAGTGACTTGTAAACTTGCTAGGTGAAACTAAGTGAAATAAGCTTGTATTTATAGTTATTTATGCCAAATTTCCCAAAATTACAACACTACAAGTTGACATCAGATCTAGGAGAATAAAATCCTACCAAGAATTTGAATTTAAATTCAGTCCAAGATAAGTGGGACTCATATGCCAGTTGTGGCATATGAGTCCCAGTGGCATAAACACGGGACACAAACTGGACAAGAAGTGTCCTGTTTAATGTGAAATTCAAAATCAGGTCCCAAGACCTAGGTGGGACTCATATGCCCAAGGTGGCGTATAAGTCCTAGATCACCAGATCTAGAACACATGACCCAAAACATTGAATTATGATTGGTCATTTGATAATTGTTAGGATTATCTATGGAAACATGCATTTAATGAGGCTCGTGGATGTAAACTAAGGCCAATTAAAGCATAAAGAATCCCAATTAATTAATAAAACCCTAGATTAGTGTGAAAGTGTAAAGGTACACTTTACAACACCCTAAATAAGGCACAATTAGGTCCATTTAGTTTAGACGGGCCCAAAACCTAATGTGAATGTGTAAAACACATTACAACACTAGGTCAAGGCAACATTAGGCATTAATTATTCCCGACTTAGGTGTGAAAATGTAAAGGGATACATTTTTCTACACTAGATCAATCAAAGCCAATCTTAGTGAGAATTGGAGCTTCCAAGAACAATAATGGAAGATTAATATTCAAATTCTTCACTAGCTCTTAGAGCTCCCTCCTCCAAATTAAATTTTTTAACACATAATCTAATAAGATAAAAATTATTTTCTACATGGGTTTATTATTATTATCATCATTTTTTGGTATTTGTTCTTATATAAATTATCATATCATCCTTCTATCTTGATACTTTCATGAAGTTCTATGTTATGTATGTATTATTTTACCATGTATTTACTTTTCCCTCTTTCCTTGAGCTAGTTAGTGCTCATTATTTCTTTTAGACAAACATATTTCACTTTTCCATAAGTCCTGGTTGTTAATCATACACATCACACATGACTTGTGATATTGATGATAATATATAGGTAGTGAGGATTTAATAAAGTGATAGTGTTGCATTTAGCATGATGGTAGGACATAGTTTGTAAGGAAGCTAAGGTAGTGGAACAACTTCCTACACTAATCTTGAGAGGAGAATAATGCAAAACTTTTATAGATCATTAATAGTTGCAAAAATTTAAACAAAAATAAACACGAATATTATGCATACCACAACACAATGATTTACGTGGGGAAAACCCTTTCAGGAGAAAACCCCTATTACCCAAAAGCCACCTAATATATTATTCAAAAATTGTGAATATTACAATATACTTGTAGAGCAAACTTCTCATAGGAGTATCATCAACTAGAGATCCAGAGGCAACACAACCGTTATTAGATTCTTAGAATACATCACAATGTACAACCGTAATACAATGACCTCATAAATAGGGTTATTTAGGGAAATTCAGCACAAATATCAATACCAGATATGAGACATAATTCAATGAATAGTCTGAATTTACAATAATAAAATATAAATAAATTTTTCTTTTTGAGGGTGCTTCCCTCGACGTCTCGCTAGGGCGTGCTGCCCTTGGACTCCATCCAGGGGGATCATCCCTCGAACCCCTCATGGGGGGGGGATCCCCCCATGCCCCCTATCATCGTTGGATGAATAGTACCTTAAGTAATTGCAAGGTTGAGACACATTTTCTCTACATAGTTGAGGCAATCTCATTAGGTTGAGAACGTAAAAGGATAGCCTAAAGGAGGCCCATGGTGAAAAATTGAAAGGTGATGAGGGCTACCCTGCCTGAAACCACACATACACAATAATAGATACCAACACAGAAGATGCGAGACAAAAAAAATGACTCACTTTCAATTATTTTCAGAAAAATGAAATTACAGATTCAACTTGCTTACATGCTACAACCTCATGGGCTTGATTCATTACTAAAAAGAAAATCTATTATTCAAAGCCACAATTTGCACCATCAGGGCCACCTCCCACAACCCGCACTTAACCCTTTTTATTTTCCCCAATAACTGCCCTAAAATGTTCTAGAAAGTTCAAATTTCCCCTTTTTGTTTGGCACCAAAATTCCCACCGTTTTATTTTTGGCCTAGGAAGAGATTTTTATGAAATTCACTTTTTAGATAACCAAATTCACGGGGCCATAGCTTTTGATCTGAGTGTCTGATTTTCTATTATTGCATATCATTGGAAAGCTCTTGACGAGCTCTACAACACATATATTGACCGTAGGTCGAGTCGGCCATTTTTTGATCTATTTTGGGGCCTCTAAAGTTTTATATCTGAATTTGAAGCTACATTGGAGAAATTCCCTAGGACAAAGACTTTAATTTCTCCCAAACCATGCAGGGTATTGAGGTGATTCTTTTGTGACTGTAAATTTTGTTCAGCTCTGCTCCTTGGGTAAAATTTCATGTCCATATGAGCTTGTTTAGGTTGAATTACTAAAAATAGTAAGTGCCCGATTTTTGCTATTTTTGACGTCTGATCGTATTATACCCCTTAAGTGCCATCATGGGACTCAAAACAACTAAAGAAAATAAATAAATTTTTTTTTTTTGGGTGATGCAAGATTTCCCTACATCGCTGGATGCTCCCCGCACAAACACCCATGACTGAAAAGTGACCCTGTCACTTCTCAGAAGTTAGAGGGAAACCAAGATGGTTAACCTCAACCTTAGATAACCATGATGAATCCTCAATAGGCCTTCCTCTCCATTTCACCAAGTACTCTACATATTGCATGTTTCTTGTGCTTCTACCCACATGGCTATCCAAGATTTCTTCTATCTCTTCCTACTCTGAAGTAGGTGCTGGAATTTTCAACTGTTCATTTATTGGTCCCTCCTCTATATCACCTTCATGATACTCTATCAAATCAGCAATGTTAACACAAGAGAAATGTTTATTCCACTTCAGGCACCCACCTTCTATAAGCATTTCAATCATGCTTTAGGATCTTGCATGAACAAACTTTTCATCTTTAACTTCTTGTATGTACCAATTGGAAACCTTTCCTTTTGTAAATGAACCATAACTTCATCTCCTGCATGGAACTCCTTATACCTCCTTTTTTAATTTTCCTAAGCCTTATATTGTGATTTCATCTTATTGATATGTTTCACCTCTTCGCAAAATTTAGGTGCTCAACCAAATCTCGCCCTCAACACTACTCTTCCCTTTTCCATCTCCTCAGCTCAAAAAGTGTTCTCACTTCCCATATACAATTTGGAATGGTGATTTACTAGTTCTCCTATTGATATAATTGTTGTAAGAAAATTCCACCTATGGTATAATTAAATCCCATCCCTTGGGCTTATCTCTAACTAAGCATCTTATTTGCTGCCCAACCCCATTCACCACCTTTGTTTGTCCATCAATCTGTGGATGGTGTGCAAAATTGAACTTCAAATCTATCTTCAACTTCTTCCATAATGTCCTCCAGAAATAACCAATAATTTTGGTATCTCCGTCTGAAACTATACTCTTTGTTAAACCATGTAGTCTCACCACCTCTATAAATAACAACTCTACAATATGAACATCATTGGTCTTATGACATAGAATGAAATGTCCCATCTTTGAAAATATATCCACCACCACAAATATGGAACCATGCCCTCTCTATGTCCTTGGCAAGCTAAGAAAAAATCCATGCTAATATCCTCCCATGGCCTCTGGCATGTGTAATGGGCTGATAATCCAGTATTTTTGACTTGTCTTTCACCATCTTATACTCGTAATCGTGTACAAACTTTTACATCTTGTTGTAACTATGGCCACACAATTTTCATCGACAAGAGAAATGGTCTTGTTCAGATTGAAATGCCCGTACCAATCCTCCACTATGCTTCTCCTTGATTAGACTATCTATCAGAACTCCTTGGAATGAAAAATTTGCTTCCTCTAAACAACATCCCATCTTAGATTAATAAATCCAACCATATTGTCCTATCCATGTAACAACTTCCAAACAAGCCTCCCAAGCTTCTTCAAAGTTTGGATCTTTAGGATACAAACTCTTTGAGTTCATTGAACCTGCAACAACCTATATTCATCTCATCAACAAATTTTTCCTTCTACTTAAGGCATCTATAACTTTGTTTGACCTTCCACTTTGTGCTTCAAAACAAAAGTATAACCTCTGCAAAAATTAACCCATTTTAAGTGCCTTTGATTCAACTTTCCTGACTATTGATATAACGTAAAGCTTGGTGACTGGGTTGAGAAAACAAATTCTTCTTTTGGCAAATAGTGTCTCCATTTCTTCAAAGTCTGAACTATAGCATAAAACTCTTGATCATAGACATAATATTTCTTCTTAGCATCATTTAACTTCTAACTAAAATAGGCAACATGCTTACCCATTTGACCTCAAAACAAATCCTATGGTAGTAAGCTACCAGCATCATAAACTCACCAAAGTGAATTCCTTATTGAAACTGAAGGAAAAGAGTTGCTCAGAATCTTCTACATATCAAAACTTTTAATACGCCCCTCAGAGTCCACTTCTAAACTCTTTTCATCACTCATTGCTTCAGTTAGAGGTGCACAAACACTAATGAAACTCTTAATATTTTTTTTGTAAAAACTTGCTAGACCATGAAATGATCTTACCTCTGTAACACTCCTCGGGGTAGGCCATTCAATGATAGCTCTCACCTTCTCTGGATCCATTTTAAGACCATCTGCAAAGAAAAAAAATCCCAGATACACCAACTCCCTTTTTACAAAACTACATTTCTTCAAATTAATCAACAACTTCTCCTCCCTTAGCTTCTAAAAAAAATTTCGGATATGCATCAGGTGCTCCTCCAATGTCTTACTAAAAATCAAAATATCATCCAAATAAACAATAACAAATTTTCCTAAAAATTATTTTAATACCTCATTCATAAGTTGCATAAATGTGCTCGGTGCATTGGTTAGCCCAAAAGGCATGACTAACCACTCGTACAAGCCCTCCATGGATTTAAAGGATGTCTTCCATTCATCTCCTTCTCTAATACGTATTTGGTGATATCCACTCTTCAAATCTATCTTCGTGAAGTACTCAACTCCACTCAAACAATCCATAATGTCATCCATCCTTGGAAAGGGAAATCTGTACTTGATGGTGATCTTGTTGATGGCTCTAGAAACTATACACATCTACCATTCCCCATCCTTCTTTGGTGCTAGTACTACATGTACTATACATGGACTCAAACTCTCTCGAATCAATCCCTTCTGCAACAAATCTTGCACTTGTCTGTTCAACTCTTCGCTCTCTACTAGAGTCATATGATGAGTTGCCTTATTCAACAAATTTATCAGTAATAGCTTGAAACTCATTCAAAAAATTTGAAACCACTACAGGTACCTCAGTAGTATCTTCTTTATCAACTCTAGGGATCAATGCAAAACACATATGCTCATGCTTCATACCTTATAGGAACTTTCTTCCATCAACCAAACAAATTATTGCATTACTGCATACCTTTTCATCTGCCTCTTTCAAGGGATTCAACTTATGACAAACCCCATCCTTTGTCAAAGAATAGGTGTTGGCATGCACATCATGTACTGCTCACCGATCAAACTACCACAATCTGCCTAACAACAAATGACAAACATCTATAGGAATAATATCATACAATAACTCATCATGGTAATTTCCAATCTTGAACTTTACTAGAAATTGTTCATTTACCAAGGTTTTATGGTCCTTCTGCAATCAAGCAATCTAAAATGGGTTCAGATGCCTTCTTCTCTCCAACCGCAACTTACTAACCATTTCTTATGAAAAAAGGTTATCAGTATTACCTCCATCAATAATAACATTGCAGAATTTACCTTCACACTTACATCCAGTGTGAAACAAATTCTTCCTTTGAGTTGGTTCCTTGTCCTCATTTAGCAAGGGTCTTCTAGTAACAAGAACCTCTCCTCTTTTTGCCTCCTCAGAATGTGAAGACTTAGCATCTTCATCAACATGTGCAACTCGTGCATTACCTTCACATCGTCTATTTGTCCTTCCTTGATGTTGAGGACACTCATAGGATCTATGTCCTTCTTCACACTAGAAATAGGTTCTGTGGAAGCCTCCTCTTCCTGGTCCTCATCTAGATCTTCCCCTTTCTCTTTCATCTCCATTATTCTGATCACGAGGATGGTAGGTGTTATCTCCTTTCTAGTTCTGGCTGCTACTAGAGCCTTGACCCTTATTTTGATCTTCATTTCGACCTCCATATGACTACCCACCGGTCTTTCCTCCATGACCTCCACCTCGTTGTTTGTTCTCAAACCTCTTGTTCAGTCATTCTTCAACCTTTAGAGAAAACTGATAAGCATCCTCAATGGTGGTCATTCTTACCAGTGCCAATTCCTCATGTATGCTTGGCTTCAACCCGTTAATATAATGAGTAACTTTCCCTCTATTTGCCTCAGAATGTCCTATCCGAAGCAAGACCTTATGAAATTCCTCGATGTATTCTTTCACTGTCCTTGTCCCTTGCTTCAAGCTCTACATCTTCTTGAGCAGCTCCAATTCGTAATCAACTAGAATAAATTGTTTCTTCAATTTTGACACCATTCTGTCCCATTTGGAAATTTTATCTTTCCCTTGTCTTCCTCTTTCTAACTGGACCTCTTTCCACCATATATTGGCATGACCTTTCAATTTTGTCTTTGCAAACCTCACTTTGTGGGGATCTTCAATCTACTCAAACTCAAAAAATTCCTCCATGTCATTGATCCAATCAAGCAGTTCTTTAGGATTCAATTTTCCACTAAAAGTTGAAACCTCCATTTTAGGTCTCTTCCCAATGCTTAATATCACTCACAACAATCTTCTTTCTCTAGGATCCATTGGATCCTGCTCTTCCTCTTCCATTTCCTCTTTCGTTCAATCTTCACTGTCATCTCTATCTCGTTGCACATCTCTTCTTCAAACCTCTTGTTGCAAGGTCTCTAATTGCCTTCTAAGGGCTCTAATTTCATCTCTAGGTGGATCTCTTCCTCCACCACCTTGGCCTCTACCTCTTCCATACTGGGCAAGTCTTGGAGGCATCTTGAACTCAACCTACACTCACAAGTCCTGCTACAACTGCCTCATGTTTGGAACTCTGATACCACTTGATGAGGGCTACATCATCCGAAACAATAATAGATACCAACATAGAAGATGCGAGATAGAAAAAAAATGACTCACTTTCAATTATTTTTCAGAAAAATGAAATTACAGATTGAAAGCTTACATGCTACAACCTCATGGACTTGATTCATTACAACAAAATCTGTAGACATACGAAATTAGCATCATTCACATTCATCCATTCATCAGGTAAATCAAGCTCATTAAATTCAATCTCCTAAGGTCATCCATTTAAATTAAATAAATCTAACATCATCCTTTTAATTAAATTAATACAAATTTTATTTAATTAAATCTAAAAACATCATTCATCTCCTTTTTGATTTAGTTTAATCTTTAAATCTAAAGAAAAAAAAGGTCAAATCACCTAATCCCTCACTAAATTAATCAAATCCTGATTAATTTAATTTAACTCATGTCACATTCTCTAGATTTTCCCACTTGCACAAATAAAGCATTTTAATTCATTTTTTAAATCCTCATTTTCCCTCAACAAGGCATCTTAGGAGAATATTCTCTCAAGTTTGAATTAAAAAACAAGTTGACTTGTCCCTTCCAACGTGGCATTAACTCCCCTCTTACATGTCCCTCACTTGGCATTTAAGTCCCTTTTTCTCCCTCCAACAAGCCAAATTCGAAATTTGAAAAGGCCAACTAATCTCATTTATTGGCACATTGACCAAAACTTGCACATCCTCCATCCACTCACATTTGGACAAGTGGCTCCTTTCTATTGGCTAAATCTTTGTCCCACATTTCTCTCTTTTGGGCACTCTTCCAACTTGATATTCTATAAATAAGAGGCTCGTTCTCCATTTCTATCATCCACAATCTTCATGCAAAGTTACTCTCTTCAATTGAGAGCTAATTTTTCCCACTTCATAGCATCTTCAACAATATTCATCATTTGAACTTGTCAAGGGTTGGGAAAGGGTCACTTTTCACAACAAAGTGAGACCAATCCAACATGGGATAGGTATTCAATATGTATTTCATGCTTTTAATTAGTCTATTTTTCTATTTTGTTTGCAACATCAAGCATGTCAGATTATTCCATAGGGATATCACTCTATTTGCTTGTTTCAGGTTTATCTCATGACAAATGTGGTAGGATAATTTAATCATGCAAATTTTGTGTTATACATGATGATGCTAGAAGGAGGGTTGTATACTGTATCTTTTAGAGTTTAAGATTCTCTAGTTTCAACTTTTAACACTTGTTTGCAAATTCTCTAGTTTGTAGCTTGTAACTTTGGTTTTGCATATTTTCTAGTTTTATTGTCTTCATGCATAGGAAAATTTTAAGTTGATTACTATTGATGTTGCAAAAGATATAAAAGAAAAGAGGGCATACACCATGGCCTATTCACGTCTGACAACAACTTATTCCCTTTGTTGTACATTGCTATAATTTCTTCCATTGTTTTTGCGCCATCCCGCCAGTCAACCTCTGGCTCATGAAGTTCAACTTCAAGTTTCATTTGATGTTCACATTTTTTTTTCTCTACTTAAATCGACCTTCATTTACCATGCATGAGCAACAAGCTTTGTAACATCCCTTGGATGTTATTTTAGCCAGGATATTGTGGAAAACTCACAATTAGGAGGAGTTTACGTATGAGAAGTGCACAACTCTATATAATCCATGATGCGAATGCTTTTACCCAATGCCTCTGAAACAATAATCTTTCAATCAATGCCACCGCTATTCGTACAGATAATTGTGAATGAATTTGTTTGATATGCCTATCGCCTTGCCTGTCACATGTTGATGTGAATGAATAGAGTTGATTTATAAGCCAACTACCATCTTTTGACTTCGCTGCCCAACCAAAATGCTTCTAGATGAGATATCAATGTTCTCTTTGTCTTATAGTGAAGCAAGACTGTCGCCGTTTCCCTGTTTCATTGAATGATTAACTTCACGACATCTTAAGATCGGTCAAAATTTTACCAGGTGATATGTGATGTTTTCTTGTGTTTAAATTGGTAAGATAAAAAAGCCCCTCTCCGTCTTTCAGTGGTCATGAGTTTCCTGTTAACAGGGTTCGACAATCAGCAGAGGTACCATTTGCAATTGGTCTCTGCGCCATTCCTTCTTCAATGCTCAATGGAGGCCTATATGTGTGGCACAAATATAGGGAGTGGAGGTGTAAATTAGAGTTCAAATCATTCTTGAATTGCTTCCATGATCTGAGTACCATCCAAAATCATGATCTTTTCATTATTGGTGTGATAGATTTGGTATAGACATTCTTTCCAACCAAACACTTTTTCCTTAGGTTCAAAACATATAGCATGTGTGAGGAAAATATAAATATATAGCATCCATTTTCTACTTCCTTGAGTTGAACAATCACCTACTCGCTATTGATAGGTTCATACTTAAAACTGACACGATTTGAGTGGTTGGATCATCGCTATATCCCATCATAGTTAATGCGAAGTGATTTGGATCTTTACTTACTCCTTGCATGTATTGACTGCAGCACCGGATAAGCTCACGCAAGCCCAATTGTCACTCCTACTAGGGAGAGGATGATCACAACTGATAGACCTTCTCGTTGACTATTACTTTCCTTCATGTCATAATAAGACTGCAACATACACTCTTTGGCTGACATGGCCATCCATTTATTTGTAATATCCCCTAACTTGGATAAAGTAATCCAATTTTAGGACCATCACGTGTATTGTAGTTAGTGGTAGGTGTCATCTGTATGACTCTGTAATACCCAGAATTAAAGCTCAGGTCATGAATTTGTGAATGCCCATCCTATGTTAAGACAGTTTGGATCAATTAAATATTATGCTACCCAATCGTAGCAGCAGGAAATCTCAGTCAACAACCAAGGGTGAATTTATTTCATTTACCTGACAATAGATGTAACATAGTGGTGTTAGAACAATAGACCGAGCCCGGGGGAGGGGGGGTGCTATTCACATAGGCGAACTTCTCTTCTTCTCATTGTTTTGTATTGCAACTTCTTTCATTTTTGTAACAGAGGAAAAAAGCCTGATCTATGGTCTCCCTCAAATGGGTATGGTGAACTTGGGTGATGTTTATTTTCAAAGTAATCTATATCAAGTTTTATCTCATCCCCTTGCTGACACAATGCACGATTTCACTTCCTGATGATATGAATAATATTTTCTAGAGGTAGACTTGCAAGCTGGTACTGTTGCGTTTCTTTGAATTTTAAATTGTTGTGCATTCATGATTTTAGGTTGGTACTATTATCTCTAACAATGGCAGTTAATTTATTCTTACAGTGGTGTCTTTGTTCATCGACTATCGATTAAATGTATTAGGAACTGAAACTTGCTGTGCATTGGTTAGTGTTTTGACTGTTTTAGCGCCATATCTTTTATTGATATTGTTTTCTTTTGCTTTCCTTGGCGTTGGGAGGAAAGAATCATTTAATATTAATTCTCTACATATCTGCAATCAACTTTAATACTTGTTCTGACACATGGAAATTCTTTGATTTCCTTGGCACATGGGAGGTAAGATTGATTTAATACAAATCTGAAGCATTAAATATTGATATGATTTAAATATTGATCTAATGCATTAAATAACTGATGGTTTGTGCTTTTCTAAAAAAAAAGCATTATATTAGTAACTATTGCAAGAAAGACGACATATGAGAGATCGTTACTTATTTCAAATTTGGATTTTGATAATCTCTATTGAAGGTAGCAACCGTGGGTATATGGTCTGTATTATTTACATTTGAAGTGTTTGGAGTATTGAAATAACAACAATTGTCACTTCATAATGTTCATTTGGTAAATAATTTTTTTGACTTGAATCATGCAACATGGCTTCAATAAAACAAACAATACTAGATTTTGAGCATAAAATCTTACATTTCCATTTTACTGCCTTGCATTTGTCTCTTATATAACGGTTTCTTAGGGTTCATCAAATTTGATTTTTAGAGATAACTATTTTTTTTTTTTAGAGACTTTGCATAATGGGTAATTTCTTTGTGATAATGCTAATATGCTCCATTGATTCCTTAAATTAAATCTCTGAGCTAATATTGATGTTTTCTTTGAGTGCAGAATTAGCGAACTATTGAATTGGTGACCGATCATTTCTTAACATATGTTCTTTTGAGCGATTTTTTTTCTTAAATGTTTTTTTGAATATGTTGATGCTTGATATGTAGATCTCTTGAAGACAATGGAATAGCAAGATGAAAAAAATCAACAAATAGAAAACAAATTAGAGTGAAAAAGAAGTGGGCATTGGAATTAAAATCGAAAAAAAAGCATTTTTAAATGCATTTTGTAATAACTTGAGACACCCATTTCCTACTCTCATTTTCTGTTTTAGGAAAACTCACTTTTAATTTGGATTTAAAATTAATCATTGATTATTTTTTTCAAAGTTGGGCTAAACCGAACATCATAAACTCACTAGATTTCGAATGGTCTAAAATTGAAATGCTAAATCACACTTGATATTGGTGTTTTAAAACGAACTCATCATTACTTTGGGATTTGAAACGAACATGTGTCTTTTATACTTTGTAATCTTTTTTTGCAAAATAATCTCATCTAAAAAGGCGTATGCACTTCTCTCGCGCTTCACGGCGATCTTGAGAATCAAAAGTAATTTTTGATGACATTAAGTTGCATAAAAGATTTCCTCCACACTTTAGTTTGGGTTTAAAAATTGAACAACGCTTTTGCAAGTGGAGTTAGGTATAATGTGTTCTCCCTTTGTTTCTAAACGAAGGTCGATCGAACTACGGATGTTCTTGCTCATTGTTGTTTACCTTTAGAGGGGCCTGCCTAAGAGACACATCTGAAAGGAGAACTCGAAGGTGACTCCAATCAGTTTTTCATTTGGGCCAGTATATAAATGGATAAGACTAAACTATCAAGTCCTCATGGTATGTAGGCCTTAGCCATACTGTGTCTTTCAGAACGGGGTACTACCATAAAAAGTATAAGTGCCCCTAGTAGGATGTATTAAATCCTTTAGTGGCTTGTTGGATGCTCGCAAGGTGCCATGTCCCCAATGTCCCATCATTAAGAACCTTGTTTGTAGTAACCAACTAGTCCATCCAACGAGTTTATCAAAGTGGTGCATTGGAACTTAGATTCCAAGAAGTTACTTACCATGTCCGATCTTGGTTAAAATATAAAGGTTAAGACTTCATTCTTAACATACCTTTATATTTTTTCATTGGTTGCATGTAAAATTATCTCTTCTACTACGAAGGGAATGAGGCAAGCCTACCAAGAAAAACATACCAATTGAGCTAGCATGTTACATTGTTTTGTGAGTTAGTTTGAAAACATAGTGGTTGGATCCAAAACATTGAGACAAACATTAAACAAATCATTCAAATTTCAAACCCTTTAGAAGAGAAAATATCTTTGAAAAATTCACATGCTATTGCTTGCCCTTGGGATTCTCATCCTTAGAGGCTTCTAAGTATTTGGATTCATATCTCAATTTGCTTTTCCTAAAGTCAACAATAGGAAACTATGCTCTTGAAACCTTGATTTTCACATAATGGACCTTATGGAATGAAAAGGAATTGAGACATAAACATTCAGTTTGTAAACTAAGCAAGAAGTGTGTTTGTGGTAAAAGCAAGTCATTAACCAAGATTAACTCAAATTGAACCCCACACATGTGCTTGTTTATCTTTTTATCATCTTTCGAGTGAACAATGGTCTTTTGGTTTGAACTACGATGAGAAAAAAGCATGTTCTTCAATATCTTGGTCTAGTAAACAAAGTCTCTCTAAGTCTCTTAGGATCAAAAACTAAAACTTTCATCCATCTCCCAAACATCAAAATCAAAGTCACCTCACAAAAAATTCTTGGAAATCTTGAAAAAATCCCTCATGCTAAACTTTGGGAAAATCATTTGAACCAAATAAAAATCATTTCATTTGATTAGATGTTTGTAGATGAATCATTCTCCACATATTTAGCCAAATTATCGGTCTTTGTGAACAAGTCTATCCCAAGTGATAACATCCAACATCTTGTCGTTTATGAGTTCACTATCCAAAATCCAAAATCAAATCAAATAAAAATCATCTTGTTTGGTTAGGTGTGTCTAGATGAATCCTTCTTTACACATTTATTCAAACTAGCATCTTATGGACAAATGTACTCTAGGACAATATCCAACCTCTTGGAGTTTATAAGTTCACTATCCAAATCAAATCAAAACATCAATCTAAGTCCTAAAGTTTAGTATCCTCTTTCAAGGTTTCCTAAGAGTTCCCAAATCATTCACCAATCATCCATATTTCATATCTCATCACCATCCCTTTTGATCCCTAAAATCGTAGACTTTCTTTCTTTTACCTAGAGTTTAGATCAATCCAAAGAATTAGAGGTTCACCTCCCACATTATTGAAAATTGATCCTTATTTTACAGTCCTAACTAGACCTCAACACAAGAAAAGCATGGAATATAAACTTGAGCCATACATCATGAGTGGTCTAAACCAACCAAACTCTCAAAGCCTTACAATGTTAATTGATTATCATCACATTTATAAAATCCATACCTGGGATCGTTCTCTCCTACAAACCTCAATGGTACAAATGTGAGTATGCCTAGTCAAAAGTTTGGAACACCTTTACCAATGGTAGATTTAAATCCAAGTCCAAAACTACAAATCTATCAACCAAACACCCAATGCATGAGCCTTCAAACAAACAACATCATCCCATCAAATCCCAACATGCCAAATGTGAATATACCAAGTACAACTTTACAAAACATGAACATTTTGAATCCAAACTTGATAAAATTTTGGATGGATATGTTTGCAAATCATACAAATATTGCTCAAAGTCCAAACAAGATGTTAACAACTCCATGTATTAGTCCAAGTCAAGGTAACACCATGCAAAATCAAAGTTACCTAAACCAAGGCAATATGATTCCCAACATCAACAATGTTCAATTTCAACCTATCAGGCCAAATCTAAACATCATCCTAAATTAGAACATTGTCCAAAATCAATTGATCCAAGGAAATCCATCAAGCACTAATCAAATCATTGCATCAAATCCTCCAAATATACCATTGATATCGCAACAATAGATGTTATCCAATCAAACAACACCTAGATCGACAAATCAAAACATGGTCTCCTAAGGACCTATCACCTCATTCATTCCAACCATCACTATCACTTCAATCATTCCAACCGCCACTCTCACACTCATCACATCTCAACCCCTCACTACCATGATCGCTCCAAGTGTATCTCAACCACTTGTCACTGCATCCAACACAATTCCAAATCTTCCACCACTACCACCTAAACCAAACATAGCAAGCCAATACAGTAATGCACTAAAATATTACCAAGCCTACCAAAAAGCACTCCAATAGTACCAAGTTTCTCAACATGCTGCTCAGGCTACCCAAGCCTCCCAAGCTGCTCAAACTACCCAACAAACACAAGCACAAACACAAAAAATTATAACTATTGGGGACAATGATTAGGATTCAACCAATGACCATGTTGAAAATGTCTCTACATCACCTAATGAGTTAGAGGTAATATCTCAAGAATTCATTCCAAAGCATGATCAACATATTTCACCAAAGTCTAGTAATTGTCCTTTCCAAGACATATTGACATCCTTCAACCTCATGGTTGTAGATATTGAAGTAATCTTGAACTCAACATTTGATCCAAGTCCACTAAAAAATGAAAAGGATATTGAGCCAATTCCCATGCCTAATGACAACATCGAAGAACCTTTTATAAGCAATCCATCCTTTGAAACTTACCCATGTCAAGAAATTGATCCAAAGCATGTCGAAAGCAACTCTGAAATCATTTAAGATCAAGAATTTGTATCTCCAAGATACTACAATGATCTAATGGACACTCTCCTATCTATGCAAGATGCACATACTCCTCCATCTGCCCATGAGATGCTTTTGATGGATGGACACATAGATGATCTTCATTGAGAACAAGATTCCTTTACTCCTGACATTATTACAC
Source organism: Sequoia sempervirens (assembly GCA_007258455.2). Taxonomy (NCBI): domain Eukaryota; kingdom Viridiplantae; phylum Streptophyta; class Pinopsida; order Cupressales; family Cupressaceae; genus Sequoia; species Sequoia sempervirens. Next base: position 28,407 of record VDFB02059461.1, on the reverse strand, counting down.
AAAAGAGCAGGTTATCGATTCCTACAATCAGACTGAGTTGTCAACATCAGGATCAGATATATCCCAAATTCAAACTGAGGACATCATGAATAAAGATAGCTAGAAGTATCCACTCAAAGAAACAGGTAAGATTGAACAGGATATTTAAGAGTCAGCAGAGCATCCAATCGAAATAACATCTACAGTGGTCATTTATCAGAGATTACATTCTAAACAAGAGCTCTCAGAATAGGTGGAATCAAAGCATGAAGGTACTACTGCCACCATACTGGGGGAAACTTTACCTAATGCAAGCATCAACATAGGGAGCACAAAGAATCTTTATGGTGAAACCATTACCAATACTACAACCAGCCACGTCATGAATCTATGACATCCACCCATCACCCCATCCATGAATTGGGACCAATGTCAAAAGAAAGTATTGAATCAAAGCATAAGGAATGTTATCAAATTAGAAGAAACAAGGAAGCATAATGGACAAATCAAAAACACATGGATACCAAAGAATACAAAGAAACATTATCCCTATCAAAATCCATCAGTTAAAGAAACTATGGGGCAAAATAAAAAAGGGAAAAGTATCCATCAAGGATGTCCACAAAATAAAAATCAGGATTTTCAAGTGATGTACAAAGTGTATCAAGTAGTTGGTCCTAATTCTCTTCACACTTTTGTATCCACCCATCATTCCTCATCTTCCCAGGTTTGGAGAGTCAAGGTTCCAAACTATCAACCAATCAATCTTTTATTCCTAAACACACTCCATCCATGCTTGCGCATGATATCCAATTCTCACATTGACCATGTATTGGCAATGACCGGGTTCATCATAAAGATTGAGAAGGCACTCTATGTGATGTGTGCACCAAGACAAAGTTAACTCTAGTATCAATAAAGCAGATTAGGAATCTCAAAAGTTGCATTCAAGTGCATATATTTTGACAAAGTAGCTTCTTCAAGTAGGATATCAATGGCACATTATGACAGAAGCATCTACATCGACACCACCAAGTGGTTCAGCATGAGCCTAAAATATTTCAAAAATACAAAAAAATCAAGATGTGAAAATCCAAAAAAATAAAAAAATCATGAAAACAGTAAAGAAAAAAATTGTCCTCTAGTGAAAACCACTACGGTGGTCCTTTGGGAAAGACCATGATGAAAACCTAGCAAACTGGCATCATGTGCATGATTGAGCATCTACATGCACCACTTCAGGTGAAAGCATATCATCCCATCCATAATAAATTCAACATTCCATCCATCTTATCGATAATAAATCCATGCATCCATGAACCATTGATCCAATCCATTTTCATCCATCTACATCCATAGTCCAAGTTATCTTGATCTTGGCAAAGTTTGGTGCACACTTTACGCTTGCTTATGGTAAACATCTTGACATGGGCCATTTTCATTGATCCTATCCTATGCAGGATTATCTGAGCCATGGAGCACTATCCAAATGAATCATTCCTTTGTTCAAACACCTTGTCTTATCACAAGATAATCCTTAGCATCCTTTGTGTGCTTACTATATCCATCCATCCATACACCTATCTGAGCATCCATCCATGGCATTCCATACATTGCTAGACATTGGGGTAGGTATGTACATCTTGCTTCGGGAGTAAATCTTGATCTATACCCTCCAACTTACATGGTGATCCGAACATAGGTAAAAGTGAAATCAAACTGGTCAAAGCATTTGTGATCTAGAATCCAAATCACTAGTCCATGGCACATTTTGACGAGCAAACATTCCTTATCAAGCTTCATATTTCATTGAACATCAATCCAAACAATCACAATCAGTCACATCTAACACATCCTTCAATGTCACATCAAATCATTCAAACAACTTTTGTTCCAAATCAAGCTTCAACAATCATGATCAATCGTCAAATCTAATAAAAAAATCATCATCTCGAGATATCCTTGTGTTTCTTAACACTATCCTTGCATTGTTGTGCATCCTCAACAATGTTATCATCATCAATCCACCATCAGCTTGAGATATCTATCCTAATCCTTGTGTTGCTTAACACTAACCTTGCATTTTTGTGTATCCTCAACAATGTTATCATCATCAATCCATCAATCTGATCAATCAACCTTAGCTTGGTTTTCAAAAAAATCCACAAACATAGCGCTGATATCATCACACACATCCATATCCCAATCGTCAAAATCATGCGAAAACTCAAAAAACATCCAAAACATATCAAAATCCAAAAAAACATCCATAAAACATAAAATGTCAAAAACATGGAATCCAAACTACGTCGTCTATGAGCTTAAATGTAGGCATGGCTAATCTTTGTTTAGTCCCCAAGATATCAAAAACCAAAACATTCAAAAACACAAAATCCAAAAACTTTCATAAAATCTCAAAAAACCCAAAACATTCAAAAAATTAAAATTCAAAAAAATTGAAAATCTTGAAAAATACCAAAACAACCTCAAAACATTTCAAAAACATCAAAAAATCCAAATATTTGAAAAAATCCATCTCTCATCCTGCTTTAACTAGAAATAATCAATCATCCATAATAAACTGATCATCACCTTCATCCTTTGCAACATAAATAGAAACAATGACAACAATTAGCAAAAGCAAGCTTCAAACACAAAATCAAAATCGAAGCAACAAACTTTTAAAAAAAATCAAACTCTTGATCATTTTCAAACATGTCAATCAACTTTATATCAACAACCTATCAATCAACTTATCAAACCATCATCATCCTATACAATGCATGTCCTAGGATATATCATTTGACAATGGACATCATTTTGGATATCACCTTGGATTCTTATTCTGTCAAAACACATCCCTTTGGCTGAAGGTATGAAGAACATTGGCTTGTTTGCGTACTTGATTTTTTTCTTTTGATTTATCTTATTGCGCTCATTCCAAGGACCTCTCAATGATATCCGAATGAATGATTTAGAGATATAGGAATGGGGAAACGATCATTATCTTTTGTCTACTGTGCTTGTTGGATGTTCTTGTAATAAAACTTGGTGAATACTTGTTTTGTTAGGTACATCCTAGCAAGGTTTTCGTATGTCAAGTGTGAAGAAGAATAATCCTACCTATTTGTCGAGTCAAATTCCATCACACTAAGTACAATGCCATCCCGGTTCTTTATACCTTGGTGCATCATGCTTATGCGTGTTATCAAACATAAAGTAAGTAACCCTTTTAAATTCCCAATCCTTGATAAGCAAATCATCATCTACCATTCATCATCATCACCTCTAATAAAGTCTCGTCAAATCATGGACTTGTTGGATCCTCTTGTCATCATCTCATTTCTTCTTTCTTCTCTCCGCACTAACATAGCATCACTAATGCATCGATCATGCATCCATCCTGCATCCACAAACCGTCAACATACCACATACCATTCATATCATACATAATAGGAAACACTGATCATCTCACCATGCATTTTCATCATCATAATATAGATCTGTTAGTTTAAACATCTCATAAAATCATACATTTGCATAAAACAACTACTACATAATCATATAGGCATTATTGCATCATCCATCTCACATGCATTGCATTATCATTTAAGTTGTTTAAGATAATATAGATTGGTTATTCTAAGCATCTTGAAAACATCTCAATTGTATCACCATCCATACATCCATCTTGAACCTCTTTATCGTGAGATCGACCCTCATTGAATATTTTCCCTCGATCTCTCGAGGGGGTAATGTACTAGTGTATTTCTTTCTATTGGGGCATTTGAAAAAATTAAAAAAAATTTGAATTTTGATAGCAAAAAGTTTATTCTTTGAACCAATGAAGCAAGTATATTGCTTCAAAGAGGGACAAAATGTAGTCACGTGAAACTAGCATCATGCACTTAATTAATTCATATTCATTCAATCATCAAATAAATAAAATTCACATTCATCCATTCATCAGGTAAATCAAATTCATTAAATTCAGTCTCCTAAGGTTATCCATTTAAATTAAATAAATCAACTTTGTTTAATTTAAGTCTCACATCACCCTTCAAATTAAATAAACCAAAATTTATTTAATTAATTCCCAAATTCATATTTCATCCCTTTTGATTTAAATAAATCAAAGTATTTAAGTCAAATGGGTCAAAAGCATCTAACATCATCTTAACTAATCTAATCTTGATTAATCTAATCCAATCACCCATCACATCGTCTAGCTTTTCCCACTTGGACAAATAAATCAATTTATTGATTTATTAATTCATCATTTTCTTTCAACTTGGCATAAAAAGAGAATATTCTCCAAGTTTGAATCTCCCCCCAATTTGACATGTACATCCAAAAAAGCATTTAAGAGGTCTTACATGTCTATTGCATGTCCCTTTGCAAAGGTCAAACTCAGCATTTAACTCTCAAATTCAAATTTCAAATCTCCCCTCTTTGGCACATTGACCAAAATGTGCTCATTCCTCAACCTATCACAAGTTGACAAGTGGCTCCTTCCTATTTGTGGATCTTTAGTGCCACATCCTCCATGTTTGACATTCTTCTATCATTCTTGGCTATAAATAGAGATCATCTCCATTGATTTAATGCTCCACAATCTTAGTTTCTTTGTTATACACACATCATCTTGCATCTTGTTCATCATATCTTCATAGCATTCCATATTATCTTCATCATGGAGCTTAGAAAAGGATTGGGAAAGGGCTTCTTTCCACATCGAAGAAGCACCAATCCACTTTGAGATAAATATACTTTATGCTTTTTTTATATGCTTTAGTTTCATTTGTTTGCATTCGGAAGCATGATGTATTATCTCATAGGCATGCTTGATTTGTTGTACTCAATTTGACATTGTTACTAATGTTCACCAAAGTTGAAGTTTATGCAGATTTAGTAACCACACTACTATTGTCATTGTTTCTTAGTTTACTTCATTTTGAGATAATTTTTTGTCTTCCACAACTCCATGGCTATATTTTCAAAAAATTCAGACACCTTCTATCCTCCTCTAATATTTTTAATCTCCATTATCAACTCCTCTTACTTTCTTGAGAAGACTTTTAAGTGTGACCAAAAATATTTTTTTTCATCTCTCAACTTAGACACTTATACAACTTCCTCTATAGAACTGACTACAAGATAGAAACAACATACTATGGCATCCTTTATTCAGATTCTTTTGAGATTATGACACCCTTTCACCAAAACTAAACTTCATTTTCAAATAGCTTAAAAAAACGTTTCTTACCTTCACCCACGATATATTCTTTTCAACTTAAAATTCTTCATGACCCTTTAATTTCTCCTTTGTCTTTACAGATTCGTTTTTAAAAAATGAACACCATTTGAAAGATTAACATGACTCTATTTTACCTTTGACAATGACTGCATAGTCGGCTAGGTTTTCAATTTTTTTTGTCTTCCTTCATGCTCTATAAACAATGCGGTGACCACCCACTTCAATCCTTAGTGTCTGAGCTTTATAGATTGTAGCCACTACTGCATAATGACCTTCCTTTCAAACACTTTGCTGGTATTCTTCAGACCACAACACTCCCTCTCTCTTGGCGACAACATGCATCAACTGCTACAACAGTTTCTTCTCTATCTCTTTCGATCTTCATGCTTAGTGGCCTCTTTCCAAACCGTGATCTGTTTTCTTGTGATTTCCCTTCTTTGACAACTTCACATGCCTTCACAATTCAACAACCTTTAGCACTACTATAACTAATTTTCCAACAGCTGCAGTTGTATCAGACTTTGACTTTGGCTTCAACAATTGTAATTTTTTTGGAAAATAACTTGGAACTCTTTTGCAACACTTCATGATCCTTCTCAAACAATGATGACATACCCTTCTTCTCTGAGCCCTCTCTCTTCTTTTTGCACCTTTTCCTTTGATCATAAACAGAGACCAGCCAACTTCTTTCAACCTTCTTTACGAAGATTCAGACAACTTCCAAACTTAAACATGAGGCCTTAAGGTTCCTCAAACCCCTCCAAACTTCAAACTGATCTTCTTTTGATGGCCACAATCCTCTACTCCCAGTAAGCATGACCGACATGGCTCTGATACCAAATGTTGGAATGCAATTGTAGGAGAAAATATAGAAATCTACACAGAAATGGAAACATGATATTTTTTATTGATCCAATGAAAATAGTTTTACATAAATCTTTGAACTGCTGCTCATTCTAACAATTACCATTACATTCTCGTCACATATAGGTGGTTTCCTATGACCAAAACCTAATGGAGAGGCGGTTTCAGATGACCACAAACTAATAGACGGGTGGTTTCAGATTACCATAAACTCATAGGCAGATCTATAGAGATGGACTCCAAAAGAGTACTTAACAAAATGCTGAGTTAACAATATACAGAAAGGTAAGCATATTCGAGAGACAAAAGAAAAAATAAAATAATATATTTCAAAACACCCATAAAGCGTGTGAGGCCTATAGATTTGTGTAGATTTGACAGGGGACAAGTTGGAGGAGTAGATTGAATATCCATTCAAATCCTTATCAATATTTGTTTCAAAGTGAGTCTTAAGTGCTGAGATAGACTATAGATTTGGAAGATCCAGAGATGTCTGGTACAATTGGAAAACTGGACAAGTAGTTGGGATTACAATCTCCAACATTTAGCAACTAGTGGGGACTAAAGCATACAAATATAAACAAGCCTTGTAGATTTGTTTTGTAATCTTTTGGTGTTCAAAGAAAAGTATTAACTTCAAATGGTGTTTTTACCTCCTTCAATTGGTTAAGAGACATGCTATAACAACCTAGGCCATGGAACCAATGCTTATGCACCAAGAGGCCCAATTCCCCTTAAATCCTCCCTCTGCTTTACTAATGCACCTATATGGGCCAATGCGTTTCTATGGGTACTTGTAGAATCAAATTATTTCTCTTTCCAGTGTATATAATAGTAGCAGATACAATCAATAGCACCTTGCATGAATGTGATTCCCACATAGCCTTTACATACACATTGTGGTAAAACATCTATGGAAATTTTATGACAACATTTGGACTTATAGACCATGAACCAAATGTTTTTTGGTATTATACTTAATGTTGCAATAAAATAATATAAGATGATATATATACTAAGCATTACGTTGTTAGCCACAAGATGCATCTAATAAAGACCATGTCAAGTTTGGAAACTACTCTATTTGCTCGATTTCCTACTCCAAAATGCAGATTCCTTCATAGTCGAATTCTATCATGTCGAGCCTGTCCTATACTCATTGCCTTCCAAGTATGTTTTATTCTTTGGCATTTACTCCCATTGCGAATTGGAAGAGGAATAAGACATTGTTGCAGAATTTTGTTTGATATGGCAGTAGGGGTAAACCTACGAACTTATTTATCCATATGTTTTAATGTTTCGCCCTCAATTTCCTTTGTTTTTACTTTGTTATCATAGTGTGACACCTGGGAAAGTTTGAATTTGTTTCACCATAGCTACAGGAACTTAAGTCAACACTCCACCAAAGCATATATAATTTTTTTCTTTTCCCATGAGCTTAGAATGCAGTTCCCATAGCCCACACAAGGAATAATTTGGTTTCTATTTGAAACTCTGGATAATGTATGATCATATAGCACTTAATACGAGCATCATACAATCCCAAGTAAACATATATAGACTTATAAATAGTTGAATATGCAATTCTGGATAATGTATTATCATATAATGTCCACTTTATGCAGACATTATGCAATTCAGTATACCATATCTATAAAATCATAAATAGCTGAATATGAAATTCTAGACAACACATGAGCATATAATACATTTGTGTAGCAGTATACAAGCCCAGGTAATTATATATACTATATATATAATTAATAAGCATCTACATCTATGAGTGCAAATGTATTATGCAATAGCACTTGTGTATGTATGTAATGAATTATATGTATAAATACAGTTACATCTATAATGAATACTTATGAATTTTATGTTTAAATATAATAAATTTATATTTCAAATTTCTTTGTCCATACATAGCCAGTCAAATCCAGCTAAAGGAATCTTATACTTAGTCCAAGCGTAGGCAAAGACCTACATTACTGTTTATGAATAAATCCTACAAAGTTACATGAATCTCATTTGGAAAATGTAAGGCAATTAAACTTCGAAGCTCTATTTACTTAGTTATATTGGTTGTAATCGTGATGGGTGCATAAACACTTTTATAAAATATTATAAAAAAATTACAAAAGAGTTGGGCCATTGTAGGGAAAAAATTATAGCTACAATATCGTAGATTTCATTTTTAATAAAGAATGAGAAGTGTAATTTGATAAATTGATTTGTGGACATATGAAGTATACAACAATATTACAAAGTATAAATTGGTAAATTTTGTATGCAAATTCTATAGATCTTATTATGAGTTCTACAAAAATTCATCACAAAAATTTACGTTTAAAAATAAAAATTCATTGCATTAAAAGTTTGTGATTCTGTGGCAGTAAATTGGTGGTGGTGAATTTTCTTTAAGGTGAATTTTTCATGACGGTGAATTTTCTTTAAGGTGAATTTGTCATGATGGTGAATTGCTGGTGGTGAATTTTCTTTGAGGTGAATTTTTCATGACGGTGAATTTTTGGCGGTGAATTTTCTAGCAGTGAATTTGTTGGATGAGTTCTACGCACCATTCTAAATTCATATGTTTGTGGGTCTAAGTGTTGTACTTAGCCTGAGGAATTGGGGTTTGGGAGGAGGTAACTCTCTTTTTCAAGATTGGACAACCTATTATAGATGTTACAATATTTTTTAAAAAAAAGTAAATTTAAACATGTCATTGTAAATTCAACACATTATTTTTACTTTTTAAATACCTACAATTTCTCTTAGATTATTTAAGTAGTTTAACAATTGTCCCCCTACCATCCCTAAAATTGGCCTATCCCCCATCCTAGAATCTTAAAGAAAGAATGCTTTTATACAAAGTTGGGTCAACGCAAAAGGCTCATCATAACTTTGTAAGTAGAAAGAATGCTTTTATACAAAACTTGGTCAACTCGAAAGACTCATACATAACTCAGATATAAGTAGCACAAACAATGTAAAGAAGCATTAACAACAACAATCTTACAATCCTATTAAGAAACAGACTTGGATCATTTTCTATAACAAATGTTGCAAAGTTGAAATAGCAGAAACCGCATGCTACTTATAGTTCTATCAGTAACAGTTGAGTGTAAGGAAGGCATGGGCTACCTTGAATGGGCTGAATGGAACTACAATCTACCCCACCTAATGAACAAAGCCAGTCTAGTGCACTTGGCATATCATTCCAATATATTTAACTTGATGAATAAAACCCTTTCCGTACAAACATAAATGGAATTAAGGTAAATGATATGAATCTTAGATACCTGAAGAAGTTGCATTACTTTCCTCCCTAACCCCCACATAATAGATCACTCAAATAATTTCTCATCACTTGTTTGTCTTCTTCTTTATGCCTCCCAAGGGTCTTTAGGTGCTTGACTTAAGTGTATTTTTTTTGTCTTAGGGAATTGTTAAGTTTGTTGAATAAATCCTCTATAGAAGTTGGTGTGATTATCTTCTCTGGTCAGTGAAAGATATACGAGTATTCCAATAAAAAGTACCACCATCTAACTCTTCTCTCTATCTCAAAGCTATTATTCTTCTAGTAAATGTATGTGATGTTTAAATTGTTGCATTATTTAATCCTAAGCAACAATAGGAAAATGCAATAAATGCCCTGTTAGAAGAGACCCATTTTGGATTGTTCCCCCCAATTACAATGTTTGATATATGCTAGCCAGTAAATGCCTTCTGGCAGCAAATTTATTTTGGTAGCTAAATTTGAAATTAAGCACCAATTTTTGGAAAGGGAAAGTAAGAAAAAAGAATATAATAGAATGTTTTTTTGTAGAGAAGAGAGACAACATAGTTTTTTGTAGCAGCAGACAAGGAGGAATCTTCAACAGAACACAAAACTACAGAAAGGGGTTGTTCAAGAGAACTTGTGGTAGTAGAAGATAGTGACAGAGAGTAGTTCTCCAGTGCTCCAGAATATCTCCAACACATAGTAGCACACAGAAAGCTCTAGTGCCCCAAAATATGTGTAGTTTTTGTATGAAGAATATATAAAGCTTTAGCTCTGATTTTTGTGTAAATATTTTTTAATGTAATCCTTTTGTGAATGAATGAAATAGAAAATATTCTACCTCTTTGTATTGTTGTCTCCTTTGCTCTTTTTTATGTACGTTTTTATCTTTTCCCACTGTAGTTGGGTTTATTTTCCCCACATATTGGTATCAAAACCCTAAATTTTTTTGGGCATTTAGTTTTTAAAGCCCTAGCCTTGTTCCTAGGCATGCAATAATAGAACCTTAGTTTTTGGGTATTTGGGAAAGCCTTAGTTTTTGGGGCAGTAAAGAAAAGCCTTAGATTTTATTTTTGGGGGCATTTGCATTTCTCCCCATTTAGAAAAATGGCTAGAGGAGATAATAGGAGTTGGAAACAACCACCTATATTTGATGGTAAAAATTATGATGTCTGGGCAAAGAAAATGAAAACCATTTCAGTAGTAAATGATTTATGGGAGTTAGTTGCAAATGGATTCATAGATGTGACTGACCCAAATGCATTTACAACATTGAGCAATGCTCAAAAGAACCAGCTGAAGGAGATGAGAAAAAATTATGCTAAACCACTCAGTTTGATTAAGGCATCCTTGACAAAGTTTATTTTCCCTCGAATAGCAGTAGCTAGTTATGCAAAAGAAGTATGAGAAATACTTCAAACCAGCTGCAAAGGGATTGAGAAAGTCAGGTTAGTGAAACTCCAGTTGTAAAGGGGAGAATTTGAGACCATGCAGATGAAGGACAATGAGTCCATTTTAGATTTTCATACAAGAGCCTGCACCTTGATTAATCAGTTGAGGATAAATGGAGAAACCATGGAAGAGTAGAAGGTTGTGGAGAAAATTCTCAAAAAATTTCCCAAAAATTTGACTCAGTGGTTATTGCCATAGAAGAGGAAAAATAACTCTCAACATTATCAATTAATGAGTTAATGGGTTGACTTAAAATCCATGGGCAATGCCTAAATAGGTCTACAAATTCTTCATAGGAGCAAGCTTTCAAAGCTCAAACCAATGTGAGAAGTAGGGGAAGAGGAAGAAATGGCAGAAGAAGAGGTAGAAGTAACTCTAGAAGAGGAGGCTCAAACAATCAAGAGGAGGTCAACACCTCCCAATTAGAATTACAAACTACAAAGAAGAATAGTAGCTCAAATTAGAGATCTGATAAGAGAAATGTGCAACATTACTACTATCACAAGTATGGTCACTATGCAAGTGAATCTAGGAAGAAACAACACAACCAAGGGATTCAAAATGCAAATGTGGAAAATGAGAACAAGGTTGAAAATGAAAAAATAGTCACATGTGTTTATTGCATGCAATCTTGCAAAACAGGATAGCACTGAAGTTTGTGTAGGATTTGAGAAATACAAATCCACAGAACCCAAATAACCTGCATGCAAGAAACCTGTCACAGAGAAAGAGAGAGAACGAAGACGAGGGTTTTGGCTCTGACAAAGTGAAAATTCTATATCAGAAGAAAAAATGAATCAAGAATTAATTACAATACAAGAGATCAATCCTTAAAAAGGAGATCAACACCGAAAAGTAAAACCTAACCCTAAGGTGTGAGCATTTAATAATTAAATATTAATTATTAAATGACTAAAAATATGCATAAAGTGAAATCTTAAGAGGAGAGTAAAATTAATTAATTATTTTACTCTAACACCCCCCCTTAAGATGAGCTACAATGCAGCTACAAACAATGCAAAAGAAAGAAAAGGAACTACAATGCAACAGAGGGTCCCGACAACATGGCCTGATCAGGTACCCGAATACAAGAAAATATCTATAAAGCGGAGTAAAGGAGAAAACCCAGTGGGAAAAAACTCCTCTCCAAAAAGAGATAAAGAAACATGTTGAAAAGAAAACATGAAGGAAGGAAGGCCTCACTGAGACCCCCCAAGGACAACTTCCTTCACCCCAAGCGTGGAGCGCAACTGAAGATAGCACGGAGATGCCAAAGGTTTAGTGAAGATGCGCAACCTACTCCCTCTATATAGGAATGTACTCAGATGAGAGAACCATCTGAATCAGCTGATGAAGTGCATGGTTTCCAGTATTAACTTTGTTCCCGATGCTCAGGTGGTTCGCGAGAAATGTGAGATGGCATACGATTGTCACGCAAAGAATGGTGGGACAATGCGGGAGGAAAACAAGCTTCGATGTCAAAGCTGCCGGAAGCCATAAAACCTCTTGACTAGCTAATACTGCTGCTTAGTACTCAAACTAAGTTGTAGATGATAATGCAATAGTAGACTGCTTCTTACAAGACCATGTGATAGGACCAGAACCAAGGCAACAAACAAAGCCAAAAGTAGACTTTCGATCATTGACATCCTGTATCCCGAGTCGGTGTGTGTGATGTGAGGGATCTGAAGTGTAGTGAATGCCATATTATTGGTAAGATTGCCGAATGTACCGCAAATACGTTTGGTACCCATTGAAATAATGAGGGATCATGGGAGGCAGAACAAGGACCAACCTTGAAAAGAGAAAAGACTCGAGGGCGAGAATGTGTGGGTACAACAAAGCGCCAACCAAGCGCTGTATAAAAGTGGGGTCCCTACTTGAGAGGTAAGAACTTAAGTGGAAAAATAACACAGCCCGAAAATGGAGTGGGGGCAGACTTGCAATCAAGCATGCCAAATCGCTGAAGCATATCAAGAGCATACTTCTCCTGAAATATGGAAATCCCATCCGAAGACTGAATAACCTATAGACCTAGAAAGAAGTGCAAGAGACCAAGATCTGTCATCTCAAACTGCTCCATCAAAGCTCTCTGAACACTCTAAATCATGGAGGATGAGCTACCTGTAAGAATAAGATCATCTACATATAGCACAAGAATCAAAAGATCACCCTCCTGACGCTGAATATACACAGTGTGATCGGAATGACAGCGTGTGAAGTGAGAGGAAAGCAAGAAGGAGTCCATCTTCTCATACCAAGCCCGAGGGGCTTGTTTGAGACCATATAATGAACGTCGAAGTCTACAAACCAAAGAAGTTTCCTGCACAAATCCCTGAGGCTGCTCCATATAGATCTCCTCATGTAGGTCTCCATGCAAGAAGGCACTCTTCACATCCATCTGAAACACTGTCCATCCCTGTGAAGCTGCAAGTGAAAGTACCAGGCGTATAGAATTCATCTTGGCGACAGGAGCAAAGGTCTCGGAGTAGTCAATACCCTCTACCTGAGAAAACCCCTTCGCAACAAGACGTGCCTTATACTTATGAATAGAACCATCTGCAGCATACTTGGTACGGTACACCCACTTGCACCGAACCAACTTTCTTCCCTTAGGAAGAGGACAAAGATCCCAAGTATGATTCTTCATCAAAGAAGAATACTCCTCATCCATAGCCCTATCCCACTCAAGGTGACCTGTCACCTCTGAAAACTTTTGAGGATCATCCGAAATGGCATGACTCAAAAGACTAGAACCAGATGTCTGAGCACGAGTACGACGTGTATCTGAAGGATCACCTGCCAAAGAACCAGCTGCATCAATAGTAACACGGGCCCACCTAGGAAAAGATGGAGCAACTGGTGGTGGTGGAGATGGTGGATCATCATCTACATCATCCTCAAGAGATAAGTAATCCTCAAGAGATGAAGAGGAAGGAGTAGGCAATGAGGGAGAAGCTAGTGATGGAGAATCCATCTGAGGATAGCGCTCATCAAACTGGACATCCTCCCGAAACAAGACCTCTACAGGAATGGGGATCAAACAACACAGCCATGCCTTATCCTCCTGTTAACCAACAAATATGAGTGGTCGAAGCTCGCTTTCCTCTCCATAGCTTCCGTTGAGCATCGGAATAAATGCCCAAACCTCACTACCAAAACTTCAGATGTGGCTTATCCCGGGCTTGACATGGGTCAAACCTACTCCAGGAATCGCCAGTAGCGTATGAGGCATCCGATTCTGAATATAATTGGCACAATTGACTGCCTCAGCCCAAAATGAAGAACTCATAGCTCGAGACTGTATCATACAATTTTCCATCTCCCGTAAGGTTCTGTTCTTTCTCTCAGCAATACCATTCTGCTGAGGGGTGTAAGGAACTGTAAACTGATGCTGTAAACCATGCTCAATGCAAAAATCTCTGAAAGCCTTATTAACATACTCCCCCCCATTATCTGTGCGTATCCTCCTGATAAAAAGTCCAGATTGCTTCTCCACAAAAGTCTTAAAAGTCCAGAATGAATCAAAGACTTCAGACTTGTACTTAAGAAAGTACACCCATGTATGTCTGGAGAAGTCATCAATAAAAGTGAGCACATAGCAGGCCCCTGAAAAAGGAGTCGGAAAGGACATAAGATCACTGTGTACCAACTCTAAGGCTGCCCTAGCACGAGTGGCTCGACCCTTAGGAAAAGGATCTCGATGATGTTTTCCAAGGAGACAACCACGACATACACCATCTGTACAATAAATCTATGGAAGCCCAATCACAAGTGCATGTGTACTCATTTGCTGTAGATATTTGTAATTGACATGGCCAAAATGCTCATGCCAAAGCCTACTCACTGAATCTGCATGTGCTATAAGAGAGGAACCAACAGTGTCTGAACTCTCAAAGCCATCAAATCTGTATAGGAGAGATGCAAAATCCACACTCCCAGTAGCCACAACCAAGTCAGGATCATGAAGATCTCGAATAACCACATCATGTGGTGAGAACTCAACTGTCTTACCAGAGCCAGAGTGGAAAATCTAATAAACGGATAGGAGGTTTGTCGAAATGTCAGGAACCAAAAGCACATCCTATAGACAACCACCTTCCAATGAAATAGTACCTGAACCCTGAACTGAAAGTTGTGCTGAGTCACCAACTGCAATATGTCTAGTGCCTGTAGGGGCAAGAGCGGTGACCAAATCCTCTCTGTGTGTCATATGGTGAGAGGCACCAGAATCTAGAATCCAAGTGGATTCCGAGGACAATGCTCGTGCAGAAAGAGCATGACCTTTCCCTGTGGGCTGTGAAGGAGGCTGAGGTGCACTGATATTATGCTGCTGCATGGCTTCCTCCAAAGCCTCTAAACGTTTCCAACACCTGGAAATAGGATGTCCTTCCTTGCCACAAAAACTGCAAGGATCACCAGATTTCTTCTTAGTCTTGGAGGAAGACTCACCAGACTTCAAAGATTTGCCCTGTTTAGAATTGGACTGTGGTTTTGAATCAAACATAGGTGGTGGCTTGGAGGGATTCTCACTAGCCCTTGAATCTTTCTTAGGCTTCGGTTTCTGCTTCTGTTTTCCTTTGGAGGACTGGGCTACCAATGCTTGGTTTTGTGAACTTGAAAGTGAATCCAACTGCTTAAGCTTAGCTTGCTCACGAGTCAGACGATCACAAAAGACCTCAAAAGAAGGCATGACATGGCGAGCACCCAATGCATCCATGGTAGAATAAAAGGTCGAAGAGAAGATCTGAAATGGACCCCGAAGCTTGGAGAGAATTAGGAAAATGCACTCTGTATCAGTCTTGGTCTTACCACAACCCTGCAAGATAGATCTTTGCTGTTTGAACTTCATCAGAAAATCCTCAATAGAGGGAAATGAATCAGGTACCAAGGAAGTTAACTCTGCCTCAAGCTGCAAAGCTCTGAACTCGTTGACAGTACCAAAAAGCCCATCAAACTTGGTCCAAATGGCTCGAGGAGTGAGACAACCCTCAAGATGAAACAGGAGACTGTCAGAAATGTGTAAAGCCATCAATCCCATAGCCTGATCCATATTGTTCCCGTGCTGCATAACCTCAAAGGCACGTGTCAACTGAGGCTGAACCTCATCTAAACAGGACCATAACCCTCGAGACTGGAGAAGAGTCATCATACGACCCTTCCAAGTGTGGTAATTATGCGGTGTAAGAGGTTCAATAGGTCTGTCAGCCATCCTGTGAACTGTGTCTCAACTGCTCTGAATTTTTTTATTATTATTAAGTGGTCTTTCAGAACTAGACAGAAGATGCAGAAGGGGTTTGTTTTTTTGAGAGTTTTGGTGTTCTGGTTTTCTGATGAAAATTATAGAAAGCAAGAAAAAAACACCGCCCACAATACGAGAACCCAAACCCCAGTACAATTTTTAAAGCTGAAAAGCTTGAAAAAGCAAAAAATGCTTCAGACAAAATTTTGTGTACCTGGTAAATTTACTGATGAAATAGGTTGCAGATCTGGAAATATCAGAGAGCCACCTTTCCGACGCCTATTTGCTTTCGAAAAATGGAGCAAAAACGAGCAAGTTATGCCCCTCGGAGTGCAAAAAAGTTCATCGGACTTTGACTGCGAAAAAATGCAATCAAACTGAAAAGATCTGGAAAAATTCCTCCACCATTAGAATGGGCTCGGAGCCAGCTTTCCAACGCCTATTTTTTTTCGAAAAACAGAGCTCGGACGCTCGATTTATGTCCGATTTACTGGAAGAGGTAAAAAAAAAAAATTGAAAGGGGCCCGGTAGCACCCTGGTGGGCGCTCCCTGCGTGGGCGGCGTCTACCGGCGGTGGCCGGCACCATGCCGGCCGCGGGGTACCGGGCAGCGACGATGTTACCCGCCGAGCTATTAAGCGGCCGGTGCCACCGGATGGTCGACGGACCCATAAATGGCAGACGGGCGGTGCCAATTTTTTTTAAAACTGCATTTTTTTTATTTTTTTTTATATTTTTCGCCTCGATCCTCGTGCCCTAGGGCCGTACGGCCTTGGGGCAAAAAAATTTTGCCTTCTGGAGCAACTATGTCCAAATCGGACGTATTTTATATGAAAATAGGGGTTTTTGGGCACTGCGAGCTCAACGGTGAGGTCCGTTTGGGCTCAAAGTGCACCAAAAAAAAGTACACCCTATTCCAAAATAAAACACAGAAGACAAATGTAGATCTGTAGCTTCCAAAACCTGGATCTCAAACTTTCGAAAAATTGAACAGGCTGCAGCAGATCTGGCTCTGATACCATGTAGGATTTGAGAAATACAAATCCACAGAACCCAAATAACCTGCATGCAAGAAACCTGTCACAGAGAAAGAGAGAGAACGAAGATGAGGGTTTTTGGCTCTGACAAAGTGAAAATTCTATATCAGAAGAAAAAATGAATCAAGAATTAATTACAATACAAGAGATAAATCCTTAAAAAGGAGATCAACACCAAAAAGTAAAACCTAACCCTAAGGTGTGAGCATTTAATAATTAAATATTAATTATTAAATGACTAAAAATATGCATAAAGTGAAATCTTAAGAGGAGAGTAAAATTAATTAATTATTTTACTCTAACAGTTTGGTATTTGGATAGTGGTTGTAGCAACCACATGAATGGTAACAAAAATTTATTTGCCTCCATAGACAAAAACATTAAGTATGAATTAAAATGGGGAACAATCAAAAGGTTCCAGTCATGGGCAAGGGAATAGCGTGCCTACAAACAAAGCATGGTGAAGAAAGACAACTTCATGACATCTTTTATGCCCCAGGCATGAAACACAATCTCTTGAGCATTGGAATAATGGTACAAAATGGTTATAGAGTGCTAATGGAGAAATGGGAATGCATAATCTATGACAAGGATGAAAGAAAGAGTTATGGTAGTGGTTCAAATAACAAGAATTAGATGTTTCACCTCAAAATGCAAATCTCAGCACAATCAACAAGCTTGTAGTAGTTAGTCTTTAAAACTGTCATCCAAGACCCATCCAAGCTTTTGCATTTGAGATATGGGCATCTAATTCATTCTAGCTTAAATATTTTAGCTAAAAAAGATATGGTTAGGGTCCTACCAACAATTTTAGAGCCTAATGGAAAGTGTGAAGTATGCATCCTAGGTAACAGCATAGACGGCCCTTTCAATCAAGGCATTGTAGGAGAGCTAGAGCACCATTAGAGTTGGTGCATTCAGATTTGTGTGGTCCCATCAAGAACCCAACCTTAGGTGGAAATTTTTATTTCATGACACTCATAGATGACTATAGTAGAAAAATCAGGGTTTATTTTTTAAGAACAAATTAGATGCATTTGAGAAGTTCAAGGAGTTTAAGGCCTTAGTTGAAAAGCAAATGACCACTATATCAAAGTCCTCAAAACAGACAGAGGGGGAGAGTATATCTTTCAATATTTTATGAACTTTTGTAAGTCTCAAGGCATTTAGAGACAACTCATAGCCCAGTACACTCCACAACAAAATGGAGTGGCTGAAAGAAAGAACAAAACCATCACAGAGATGTCAACAAGAATGCTAAAGGAAAAGGGTTTGTCTAATGAATATTGGGGTGATGCTATAGCAACAATAGTCTACATTTTGAATAGGTGCCCCACAAAGGCCATTTGTGATAAGATCCCACAAGAACTATGGACTAAATGCAAATGGAGTGTTGAGAATTTGACAATATTTGGATGTGTGGCATATGCACTTGTGCCAAAAGAGAAAAGGTAGAACTTTCATGACAAACTTGGTGAAAAATGCATTTTCATAGGCTATAGTGAAGAATCCAAAGCCTACAGATTGTACAATCTCATCACCAAGAAAGTGGCGATCAATAGGGATGTTGAATTCATTGAAAATGAGTCATGGGATGGAATGGTGGACAACAACATGGGTATTTTAGTCTCACTACTATTTGAGGATGAAGAAGCTACAAAAGACAAATGCATCAGAAATATACATCAATGTAACAGTTTAGAAAACAGTAGCAATAGCTTCAAAAAATTTCAATAGAGAAGTTGCTCTAGAAATCCCCAGCAGGGAAGATGCTCTAGAAAATTTTAGCAGGGAAGTTGCTCTGGAAACCTACAACAATAGTATTCTTCATCAGTCCAATAGTCAAGCAGCTCTGGAAATTTTGACCCTATGCTTGCATCATTGATGCCATGGAGGACAAGAAGCATGAGGGAAATTTATGACAACACAAGGTATGATGACTTTGATGAGAATTTAGATATTGTTATGTTTTCTTATAGTGATCCAATGCATTTTGAAGAAGTTGTGAAGGAAGAAAAATCGTGTAAGGCCATGGATGAAGAGTTGAACACTATAGGGAGAAGCAAAATGAGGGAGCTTACTGATTTACCCAAAGGGAAATCAGTCATTGATGTTAAGTGGGTCTATAAGACCAAATATACTATTGATGGTAAGGTTGAAAGGTAAAAAGCAAGGCTAGTTGTTAAAGGATACAAGCAGCATCCTATAAGAGACTACAATGAGACATATGCACCAGTTGCAAGGCTAGAAATAGTGTAGGTAGTCCTAGCAATTGCAGCTAAGCACTAATGGAAAGTATTTCAAATGGACGTGAAATTAGCCTCCTTGACTAGAGTGTTGAAATAAGAGGTGTATGTGGAGTAGCCACCTAGCTACGAAGTCCTAGGCAAAAAACACAAGGTCTACAAGCTATAGAAAGCTCTTTGCGGGTTGAAGCAAGCACCTCAGGCATGGTACAATAGAATTGATTTGTACCTTCTAAGCAATGGCTAAATAGAAAAAGCGGTAGTGAGCCACACTCTACATCAAGGTAGCCAATGGTGAGATTCTTATTGCTATTTTGTATGTAGATGATTTAATTTTCACAAGGAATACTAATCTTTTCATTTTTGATTTCAAACGAGCAATGAAAATGAGTTTGAAATGACAAACCTAGGTTTTCTAAAATATTTTCTAGGTATAGAGGTCCAACAAATAGATCATGACATCTTTATTTCACAAACAAACTATGCTAAACAAATCTTGAAGACATTTAGAATGTTGGAAACAAACTAGCCCCAACCCCAACAACTATAGGTCTAAAATTAAGCAAAGAGGACAACAACAATAATGTGAACCCAACCCTCTACAAGAGCATTGTTGGAAGCCTCATGTATTTGACAGCTACAAGACCTGATTTGATGTATGCAGTAAGCCTAATTTCTAGGTTCATGGGGCAATCTAAGGATACACACTGGCAATTAGGAAAAATAATTCTAAGGTATGTCAATGGCACAAAAGATAATGGAATCATGTATACTACCTCTAATGAGTTTCAGCTGGTTGGGTACACAGATAGTGATTGGGCTGGAAATATAAATGAAATGAAGAGTACATCGGGATATTTGTCCCACATAGGTTTAGGAGCAATATCATGGGCATCAAAGAAGCAGCCCATAATTTCACTCCATAGCTGAAGTGCAATACATAGCAACAAATATAGTAGCATGTTGGGCTATTTGGCTTAGAAGAATCCTTGCAGATTTGAATGAGAAACAAGAAGATGGTACAACCATATTTTGTGACGTGTCTTCTATTACATTAACTAAGAATCCAATCTTTCATGGATGAAGTAAACATATTGAAAGTCACCACCATTTCATAAGGGAGCTAGTGGAGCATGGAGAGATTGAACTTCAATACTACAGATCTTAGTAGCATCTCGCTAATATTTTCACAAAGCATTGTCAAAAGAATCCTTTGAATGCCTATGAGATAGGCTTGGTATGAAGGAATTCTCTAGAAATTTACTTCTGGAAAACTCAGAAAAGTGTCGATGCTCTAGAAATTTAGTTTTGGAAAATCAAAAAGATGCTAGAAATAAGAATAGGTGTAAACACATATGCTCCAGAAACTTCGCAGAGTGATGAAAAATGGGGATAGTTGCTTCAGAAATGTTGCTCCAAAATCTTTGATCCAAAAATTTTAAATGATAATGAAAAGAAAAATGGCTCAGGATTAAGGGGGAGTGTTGGATTATTTAGTCCTGAGTAGTAATGGGAAAATTTAATAAATGCCCAATCAAAGGGGATCCATTTTGGATCGTTCCCCCCAATAGTAGTATCTAACATATGTTGGCTAGTAAATGCCTTATGGAAGCAAATTTATTTTGGTAGCTAAATTTGAAATTGAACACTAGTTTTTGGAAAGGGCAAGGCAAAAAAATAGAATAGAATGTTTTTCTATAGAGAAGAGAGACATCACAATTAGTTTTTGTAGTAGCAGACAAGGAGGAATGTTTAGTAGAACACAAAACTATAGAAAGGGAATGTTTAGGAGAACTTGTAACAGTAGAAGACAGTGACAGAGAGTAGTGTTCCAGTGCTCTAGAATATCTATAGCATGCAACAACACATAGAAAGCTCTAGTGTGCTAGAATATGCACAATTTTTGTATGAAGATTATATAGAGCTTTAGCTCTGATTTTTGTGTAATAATTTTTGAATGTAATCCTTTTATGAATAATGAAATAGAAAATATTCTTCCCCCTTGTCTTGTTGTCTCCTTAGATCTTTGTTGTGTATGTTTTCATCTTTGCCCACTGTAGTTGGGTTTATTTTCCCAACCTAAATAATAGTGAAATTCCATTTCTTTCTCTCATAGATGGTAAGATTTTTGAGGGTCTGGTTTTGGAAGTGTAAATATTTGAGCACTATGGATTAGTTATTTCATGAAATGGTTAGCCATGCATGTATAATAGTGTAATATTAAGAATAGAATATGATTTTCCTACTCTAGAAATTTTAGAAATTCTAGAGTACAGTATTACCAGAAGCCTGATAAATCCTGACTGAGTTTTTTTGTCTTACATTATTCTAACTTAGATGAGTAAATCAGCAAGAAGATTATTTATAGTCCACTTTTTTTTCCCATTTCTTAACAACTTAGGGTTGATTGCAAATCAGTGAGTTGCTAATAACATGGCATATCACATGTTTTCTTCTTTCTAGATCTTTGAACTTGCAAAGTGCTTCCTTTAGAAAAGGCCAGGAGCTGTGATTTCTACATTAAAAATCCACTAAATGTCATTTTCCTTATAAATGTAAATCTCGTGTATTCACATAGATTCATTAGACGTATTTGTACCTAATGCAAGTTTGTCCATTGATTGATTTCTAAAAAAAAAAAAATTGCTAATTCTTGTTCTCTAGACAATAGGGTTCACCTAATTTACATGTCACAAGTTTGCAGTTAGACATGGCTTTGACTACATGTTATTTATATGTAATATACTACTATTTATGAATTTTATGTTTAAATTTAATACATTGATAATATATAAATAATAGTTTCCTTCTCTGTACCAAGCATGTTAGTAGATCAAACAAAGCAGAAGGCTTCCTCAATTTGCCTGTATTCCTACTTATAAGTTTGAAGTACTCTAAAATTATGTGGTTAATGAGTAGTATTTATAAGCTATAACAAATCATAATGGTAAAAATTGAAAGTATTCGCTACTATTGCATGTTAGGAAATGCTTGTGAAATATATGTTGGTCTAATAAAGAAATTCAATTTTGATATTGTTACTTGGTTTTTGACATATTTTTCTTAGATACATTTGAGTTGGTCTATTAATAGAGAACTTGAACCCTTGAAAGAGAGGTCATAAGTTCAAATATGGAGGGGGTAAGGTATTTACACCTTGTATAGATTTTTTATCTTGCCTCTTTACCAAAATTACTTTGAACTTAAAACAATTATTTAAATTATATTTAATATTATACTATGTTTAATAATTATTTAACTAATAATGTATTATCATTAATATTAAATATATTGTTATTAATTAATAATTATTCCTTATATGATCATATTTAATACATTTATTAATTATATAATATTAATGTCAAATATATTGTATGATTAAGTGTATTACTAAATTATCATTAATATGCAATATATTATTTAAATTATATTTAATATTATATGTTATCCTTTAATATTAATGTTAAATACATTATGTTATTAAATCTATTATATATTTAATCAATCAATATGTCACCACATACCAACATTAAATGGGGACAACTACATAAATGGCTATGTGTTTCTTGTATTTCCATGACATGGTAACATAGATCTTAGAGTGTTCTATTTTTTTGGAGATCATCTAACTTTTAATAAATTTAAAGTGATCTATGACTTTACCTGCATATAGACAAGGGTTGTTAAAATTTCTGATCAACACTAACATCACCATTTTTCTAGAGAGTTAGCACACCATACACACCCAAGAATTATCAAAAATTTATAGTCCTAGTCTACAACCTACTTGTATAAATATGTATTTATACATTATACAAAATAAACTAAGCATAGAAAATTATCATATTTTAATTAAATATATATTTTCCCTATTCAATATAAATGTGGCATATCTACTAGAATATGTATAGTTATACATTTGAATGTGCTTTGATTTGCATATGTTTCCTTTAAATGATTATTTATCTAGTTGCTTCACTAGGTAATCTACAATATCATATTTATTTCAGCTTTAGAATCAAATTTTGTTTGATTTATATAATTAAAATTAATGTAATGTGATACTTAGATTATAGATGGAGGAATATGCTACTAAAGATGATATGAATTAATTCAACAATATGGTAAATAAAAGGGCCTTGTCTAGAATAATTTCTTGGAATTGACACATTAGATGTGCTTCACTCTAGTTTAGTTTTCACCTATGAAATTAATATCTAAACTTACAAAATTGATGCGAAATAGAAAAATTAAACTTGGACCCATAGAAGTGAATTTAAAAATAATTGAAAACTACAAAAAATGTGTCACATTTCATTGTACGTATGTCTAAAGGGGGGTGATGTCAAGAGACACCATTTGGGAACTTCTTTAGCAAAGAGTTATTCTCCATTAGTCAATCTCATAGGTAAATTGAGTCAGAGATGGTGAAGTAGGGTCAATGATAGTAAATAAGCATGTAGTATGTCTTGGATGATTATTTATGTAGATGATTAAATTAGTATACTCTATGATTCTATCATGTGAATTCTCCTTGATGAATCACCTATTATGTGCAAATATATTAGGGCATGCCACTAAATACAAAAATATATCACACAAATCAACATAAATGTATGCTAAGTTAGCTCACATTGCATGTAGTAGGTAGAAATTATAGGTCAAAATTTTATTTTTAATTTAAAATTTCATAGTTTAGATTCATGATTATAGAAATGACTTGGGTCAACTATGCACCTATTGATTAAAAACATGGTGGTGAATGGAAGTTGTGAAGATTATTAACACTTTATGGGTATGTGCAGGATCATGATGTGCTAAAAAGTGGTGATATGATGCGTATGTGTAGGGTATATAGTTGACTTATTTTTACCCAAAATTGATGAAATGAAAATGGTTTTTAAAGGATATTATAAGCTTTCCACCAATATAAATTATGCTTTACTTTGAATTTAATAAATAATTATTATTCATTTTCTATTTGAATTACGACTAAAGTCCTGATTGATAGGTTGATTGAAAAACATATATAGCTTTCAAATAGTATCACATTTTTTGAATCCAAAAAATGCATCACATTCTATGCTTTGCATTCTATAGGATTAAAAAAAATGAGTTTCTTGGAGTTTTGACCAAATTAAGGTGGTCAGGTATATGAGTTTTTATATTTTTTAAAAGTTGTAATAAAAAATTCATAATTAATTATTTACTTGGAAAAAAATTGGCAAAAAATATGCATAACATCGAGACATGAGTCCTCTACTTATATCTAAAATATTATAAAAAAATATTATCATTTTATTGTGGTTAGGGTTGTCAGATAGACACCTATTTCTTTTTTTTCCCCTGAAATTTAAGTGCTATTGCATTGAAATTTCAAATTTTCACCAAATATATATATTTTTTAAATAAACCTAGTAGTTTAGAAACTATATTCAATTTTCTACAGATTCTATTCTTACATATTTTTGAAATAATATAGATAATTTATTCAAATTTTTATGTCAAGTTTCCAAACTTCGATTTTTCTGAATTTTTACCACTTAAGGGCCTATTTTTCCATGATGATCCTACACATACCCTTATAGGAATAAGTTATGAAGGGGGAAAATATGAAATGATATCATTAGATAAATTTCATGTTAGAATATATCATTGTATAATATTTATAACAAATAAAGGATACTCTAACTAGAGTGGGCCTAAAACATAAGGAAATGGAGCATTAAATTATGATTTTCACTATTGTACACACATAGTAATAGAATATAAAATATTTTTTAATAAATAAGATAAATATATAAATAACCTTTTATTTAAATCCCTTTTAATATTTTTTTAAATGATAAAATTAATTTTAAATAAAATAAAAAAACATCAATTTATATAATAATTATTTCATAGGTATTTTGATTAGATTAAATGTGGAAGAGCTAGTACCCATTACAAAAATTACCATCGAGGTAGAAGAGAGGTGGCTCACAAAAAGTGAGACCATAAAAAGAACAACTCATGAGAAGTGAGGCAAGAAAGGACCACTAACAATCCAAGATTTTGATTGAAGCATGGGACTGGTTATAGATCAGCTATAGAGAAATGAAACTGCAACAACAAAGGACCATCCCAGAACACACTTGAGATGGAATAAACCAAAAACAAGGCCATCGAGCTAGTTTAAAACCAAACTTCAACAAATCCTTCATAGGAGAGGAAATGCATGGAAACCCATAATTGGAGTTCTATCTTAAGGGATACGAATCTCAGCGTCAATTTTGCACTTATCCAAAACACCTTCATTGGAAAAGGGACCATGCTCAAGATCCATCTTCTTACCCTCAACAAAAGAAGAGCCTTCAAAGAAGGACTGCACATTGGAATGCATCTTATCATGAACAACATGGCACAACAAGAAGAAGGTTCAATCACTGTGGAGGTGGTACTATTGCAAAAAATCATAAAGCAGAGTCTAATTCTAAACTCCAAGCCTAGAGCTCTAATTGAAAATATTGGGAAACTTCTTACCAATGGATTTGTGCAGGATCATGATGGGACAAAAAGTGGTAATATGATGGATATGTATAGGGTATGTGGCTGACTACTTTTTTTTAATCTAAAGTTGATGAAACGAAAAGGGTTTTTAAAGGAGATTCTTAGGTTTCCACTGATATAAATTATGCTTTACTTTGAATGTAACAAATTATTATTGTTCATTTTCTATTTGAATTACGACTAAAGTCTTGATTGATAAGTTGATAGAAAAAAATCTATAGCTTTCAAACAGTATCAAAAATTTTGAATCTGAAACATGCATCACATTCTATGCTTTGCATACTATAGGATTAAACAAAATTAAATTTCATGAAGTTTTGACCAAGTTAAGGTGGTAAAAAATATGAGTTTCCTAACTCTAATCCTTAGCCACATCAGGTAATAGAGAACTCTCCATAGGAGGTACAAGTTTATGGCAGGCCTCAAGATGGATATCCAGGAGATATTCATGCTCCTCATCCTCAAAAACTATGAGATCCCAATCCTTAGAGCCATCAATGCAAGGAAAATGAGAAAATCCAGAATAGGGGAGATTTAAACCAAGTAAAGTACCTCTAAGCTTAGCTGCCAGGAAAGAGCCCATGCCTCCATCATCATTGTCACGAACCCTAGTGCTCACTCCATCGCCACAATCATCCCCTGCACAACCGCATCTACAACTTTTGCCTATGTTTAGGGGTTGTAAATAATTTATCGCTACCCTCGCCATTTCCCTCATCGCTTCTCTCACTATTGCTCTCATCTTTATCTTCCTGGTTATTATTTTATAAATTTTTATATCTATATATTTGTAGTTTTATAAATAACAATCCATTAGTTTAAATTTTATTAGAATGTTATAAAATAAGGTAGCATTCTATAAATTAAATATAAATTTTAAGTTGTAATTTAAAAGAAATGTAATTATACTATATTGATATACATTATTATATAGCTTAAATATATTTATTTATTTTATATATCAATATTTTTTAATGAGTATATCCTCTTTAAATTTGCATAATAAAAAAAAATAGTACAATATTCATAATAAAAACCAGGGTGGTAAAAAGGCACATGCATTGGTCAAACTAAAATTAATAAAAGGGCCTAGCTCTAAAATATAATCAAGAAAATAATATGGCTTAGACTAGAAACACAATTAAGTAGTCATGGCTATGCTAGGCAGGGGAGGATCTTTATCATCAGGTTTCCCCCAAACATCAATGTGGGGTAGAATCATCAATTGAATGCCATCCACTGAGAGTAACATCTTCTATATTATCCTTAGGAGGTAGCTAATTATGAATTACAAAGATGGAAAGTAATATACACAGGGGATTTTTTAGTGTACAACAAGACAAATTCTTGTTAAGGAGATAAACAATGCAAAATTTGAGGCCATCCTCCATGTACAAGAAAGCCTGTAGGATTTAGAGGCATGGGACCACATGTATAATACATATGATCTTTACAACTATCATATTGGGAAGAGCGGCTACATCTATATTGATGCCCATCATGGGATGTGGAGTTGGTAGGAACCTATGCAACAATTCAAGGGGCATTATGCCAATGGTCCAAAAACTATTGGGGATGTACAACTCCAAGTGTAACTTTTCTTTGTTGCACCTGAATCTACATTAGAAAAATAGAACAAATGATGACTTTAGAATATAATGAGAAATGTTTATCTATAGTTTTGTGATTAAAGAGATTAGCATTCCTATATTTCCATATACTAAAGATTGTTTCCACCTTCAAAGTGTGTCAAATTTAAGTATAGTTGTGACAAATACTAGGCTAATACTTGTGTAAAACCATATGCCAAAGAAAGGGGTAGTCTTAAAAGGCCTAAAGAAATTATGAACCAATTCCAAGCTTCTTGAGCTCAAGGAAAAAGCTAGAAAAGGTGCTTGAGAGTCTCAATTTAGCCACAAAAAGGACAATTAGGAGCCAAATTTCCCATATGAGCAAGATGAGTCTCCATTGGGAGATCTTGATATAATAAACATCGCATAAAGTTAGTCAACTTAGGATCAAACATCATAAATCACATACCTTGAAATTATTATTGCCATATAATACAAGAAAAATGTAGCTACTGACAAGAATTAAGTTGGTCCACCATGTGCAAGTGTAGAGATAACCAGTGATATCCTTTGGAAGGCTTGTAACTTCGAAAGGGAGTGTTTGGAAACCATTTATAGTCTTTCCACCAAAGTTTAAGGCAACACACAACAAAATTTTGAAGTCATTGTGGAGGTATGACATTAATAGTCATTTGGGAATTCTCTCGATCTTGATTAGAAAGTTTGTACTTTAACTTGAAATCAGTCCAAAGAAGAAAAATTCTTGATGGTTGGGTGGATGAAATATTGCAAATTTCTTTCTTCTCTTTTGAAGATATTTTTAATAAAAATAGAATATAACAATTTATCACTTTTTGTTGTGGGCATGTGTAGGATCATCATGGAAAAAATAGGCCCTTAAGTGGCAAAAAAATTTAGAAAAATCAGA
>VDFB02059460.1:0-61438 GCA_007258455.2 Sequoia sempervirens | reverse complement strand
ACATTTTCCTTCACACTTGCACCTTGTGCGAAACAAATTCTTCCTCTGTTCTGGTTCCTTTTCCTCAGTCACCAGGGCTCTCCTAATCACTAGGGCTTCTCCCCTTTCAGCATCATCTGAATGTTCAGATTGGGTCTCCTCATTTGCATGCGCAACCCTCCCATGACCTTCTGGCCTTTTTTCTGCCCTTTCTTGGTGTTGTGGACATTCATATGCTCGATGCCCTTCTTCACCACACTGGAAACACGTTCCTTTGAAACCACCTCTTCCAGATCCTTGTCCATATCTCCCTCATCATCTACCTCTTTGATCACCACTGTTTTGATCACGAGGGCGGTAGAAGTTGTCATTCCTTTTGTTTCGGCTCGTACCCACATCTTCACTTTTATTTTCATCATCATTTCGGCTTCCTGAAGGTCTTCCACTGCCCCTTCCACTTTGACCTCCTTGTCCTTTCTGCTTGCCATCAAATCTTTTGTTCAGCTTCTCTTCCACCTTCAGAGCAAACTGATACACATCCTCAATGGTGGTCATTCTGACTAGGCTTAACTCCTCCTGAATGCTCGATCATAACCCATTAAGATATCGGGCTACCTTCTCCTTATTGGCCTCTATGTGGCCCGTTCTGATGATTATCTTGTGAAAATCTTCAGTATATTCCTTCACAAATCCAACTCGTAGTCCACTCGTACGAACTGCTTCTTCAATTTCTCTACCATGCAATCCCATTTGGTGATATTTCCTTTTCCTCTTCGATTTCTTTCCAACTGGACCTCTTTGCACCAAATACTGGCATGGCCCTTCAACTTCATTTTCACAAACTTAACCCGATCTGGGTCCTCTATTTCCTCATACTCAAAATATTCTTCTAGCTTATTGATCCAATCGATCAACTCTTCCGTGTTCAGACTTTCGAAATAACTGGCGACTTCTGCTCTGGGTCTTTTCTCGATCTTCAAAATGGCCCTTATTAGCCACATTTGGTCTTGATCAATTGCTTCTTCTTCCTCTTCTACATTTGAACCTTCTTCCTCTCCTTCATCCTCACTTTCCTCCCTCAGGTTTAACCCTCTTCTCAACTGCTCTTGTAACGCGTCAATCTATCTCTAGAGGGCTACCAGTACATCTCTTCCACCAGCATTTCTGCCACTTCGACCACCTCTGACACCACCATGCCTACCAGGAATCACTCTTGGAGGCATCTTTCTTGACCTCGACCCACAACCACGATCTTGGTGCGAACTGCCTCACAATCAGCGATCTGTCCACACGCTCAAGAAAACCCACTCTGATACCACTTGATGAGGGCACAGCCCGACACTTAGAAAATAACCCACAAACAAGAGAATAATTTTATTATTCAGAAAATGGAGCTTCTTACATGTAGATGATCTCAAATCCCCAAGTTCTACAACACATGCAAGTTACCGAAAGCTACAGAATAACCCCTTCACAATATGCGAGCTTGTCCCCAAAAAGTTACCCAAAAATTAGAAACCCGCCCATAAATAGAGCTCCTCATTAGTTTGGAGCCAAAAAAACATTCAAATTTAAGTTTAGGCAGTTTGGCGCCAAAAATTTACAACATGAAGTTCAAATTTCAAAAGAGCATTTGCAATTGTATCTTCTAGAAAGTGTGCCAACTTCCCGGGGCCATAACTTTTGATCTGGGACTCTCATTTGCGAACCGTTTGAACCATTGGAAAGGTCTCAAAGTCAGCAATGCGCTTGAAATCGCTACGCCGATTTCAGCAAGTTTTGGGGCTGATTCAGGAACTCTAAGTGCCTCAAATCTAACTCGGAAGATTTTCAGGTGTAAATCTGGGAAACTAAAACTACAATATCTTTCCACCCAGGAATAGAAAATAAAAAAACCATAAATTTGGAATTTCATTATGATGAAAAGGGTATCCAAAAATGTAAAAACATCTAAAAACTGAGAAACTTGAAATTTAACTATTTTTGGGTGTGCAAGATTGCCCTTACACCACTAGATGCTCCTGCATCAGTAGAGGAAAGGCATTCATCTTACCATTCCAAGATTTCCCACTCATCCCAAGCCTAAATAAGCACTTCATCTCATGAATGAGGTTATATTATCTAGATTAATGTGTGAAGCTACCCAAACCCCCTAATTATTTAATTAAGTTATCACTTGTTTAAATTCAGAACGGGTTATCCTAGACTAGCCACTTTGGGTGTCAACCCCCACTAAGAGCTAGTCCCCCAACTAACAACAATATCTCAAAATCACTAACGACAAGCCAACTTGCACAAGATACCAAATCCAACAAAATAACTGCACCAAGTGAGGCATGCACCATCTCACACTAGACCTTTAGAGTTAAGAAAATCACATTCAAGTACAAGGCTTAACCCCATGTAAGCAAAATCCAAGTCTAAAGTTCATCAACAAAAACATGGAACAATATAGAACTCAAATAAATATTTTAGGATTGATATGGGTTACCCAAGGTGGATCCTCCTAGATTGTCGACCCCCATACTAGCTTAACCCCATACAAGATACCAAATCCAACAAAATAACTGCACCAAGTGAGGCATGCACCATCTCATACTAGACTTTTAGAGTAAAGAAAATCACATTCAAGTGCAAGGCTTAACCCCATGTAAGCAAAATCCAAGTGTAAAGTTCATCAACAAAAACATGAAACAATATAGAACTCAAATAAATACTTTAGGATTGATATGGGTTACCCAAGGTGGATCCTCCTAGATTGTCGACCCCCATACTAGTTCATGCAAATAAAACCAAGGCTTCCCCCATTAAAGAAATGAAAACAATAGTAAAACCACACATAACTATTTTCTATCCACTATTTTAGTATAAAATTGTGAATGGAAACATCATGGTGAAATCCTCATGCTCAAAAGAAGACTAACATAGCCAACTCACTTAAAAAGTCACACACATAAACACCACAGGGAAATAATCTGACATTACAACTATAAAGCTTGGTTTTTAAGAACAACTCAAAATAAATAAAGAGATCTATTTTCTTTTTTCTCACATATATCTAACTAAATCATTAACAAATCAATCCTCTCTATCAAGAAAATATGAAACACTGATATTAAAATCTTAACTTACGCATAATGCTATAATGCTCATATCATAATTAAATATTTCACATAACAAGCTCTATTAAACGAATATAAATTTACTAATACCTGCTTTCTAAATTTGTTCACAGAGGAAAGAAAATGTAGGTTCTTTAATATTTGATTTAAATCATTTAACTCATTAAATACTTATCTTGATCTATCTTTGGTTCATAATGAATAGATAATGCATTACCTAATACCTAACCTACAAATAAATATTCAATCCACTACCTTAGTATTTTTTTTCCTAAACCATTAATTTGTATTCAAGACTTAAATTTAAACTTAATAAAACAGTAATAAAAGCCCTTTTCCCAAAATTCATATCATTAGCTATGTCTCATCAAATATATCTACTAAGCATGTTTCCTCCCTCTCTATAATACATTTGCTTATTAATACTACTTTTAAATATCTCTTAGAGGTTGATTTAATTGGAAGAGAATAAAACTAGGAATATTTTCCCTAACACTCTAATTTAGATGAGGAAAAGTATGAATTGAATTGATCCCACAAGAGGCATAAACAACGAAAAAGACCAACATAAACTCAAGGATTTAAATCAGGTATGTGGCCATTTAAAAGCTTCGATTTATATGTTGTTCCAATCAAATGCAGTAATAGTCGATCCACTAGGTGAGATCGTAGAACAAAGAAGGGAAGACAATTGAATACAAGGTATAAATTTTTCCAAAAGGAAATAGAGACGCCTTCTATAGAGTCAAATGGCTCAATTGATAGTAAGAAATATTTTAAAAGAAATAGAATTTCAGCCTCAAAAATGGGAAGATGCCAAAACATAATGCATGCTAATAGAGCAAGAAAAGAAAATCACATCCTTAGGCACAGGTGAGGTGCAAGAAGGAGAAGTTGGCATGACGAATGAAGTTCTAGATTCAAGACTTCTACTTAACACCGTGAAATAGAAGAATAGAAGATTAAATAAATATTCTCAAAGGAATAAATACTCATTTAAATTTAAGATAATATAAATGAATGGAACTATTATTTTCTATAGGCTTAATATAATATATAAATGTTGCAGCCATGGGGAAAAAATAGCTTGAGAGTAGCCCCGTGTTTCTATCATATCTCAAAAACCACCATGTAGATTATTGAAATTTTTGAACTGAAATTAGAAGACCACAAGACAAAGAAACCCTCTAAATTTCACACAAACCCAGTTTGTAAAAGAAAAGTTATGGATGACTCAATCAGACTGATTTACTGATAAGGAATAAATGAATAACAGAGTATGCAACACAATAAGCTAAAGCTTAACAACTAGATTCCAAAGGAAAAAGGGTTAAGCAAATGTATTTGACAAACTTTCAAGAAAATTTATTTAATAGAGAAGGAAAATTTATCGTATCGAATACAATGGTTGTGAGATATATACAAATTGAGCTATCAATCTTCAGGAAAACAAACATATTAAAGAAGTAAAAATGGAGTGAACTAATTAAATAGAAATTCACATGAGAAAGGTAGTTTCAAGGGCTACAATAATTTTGCAGAACACTCACAAAATGATTTTTGAAAGATACTTTAGACAATAAAATTTTCTAATTGATTTAATGAGGTAATATTTTGATCACATTCAAACTTTGCTTCAAACCCACACAAAGATAGGAATTCAAAAAGTTGAAGGAACCTAGTTTAAATAATTGACACTGTTGTAGATTTGATGTCGAGTTTAAGCTTCTCAACTTGCAGGCTCCAACTTCTTCAAAACCCCCAATAATTCTTTGCGCTCAAATCCTGTGTAAATTCTTATAGAGAAAACCACGAAGCCCCAATACTTTTGCAAAAATAGTTATTTCTTCTAAAGCCAAAAAAAAATTGCATGAAGAAAACTTCTTCCTTTTTCCAACTAATTAAAATAAACTCCTTTTCTTTTTCAAAAATCTATCAAAGACTCAATTTTCCCTTCTTTTTTATAGTTTTCGAAAAGTACTAAACATGCATTCATCCTTTTCATCATTTTTTTGATTTTTTTCTTCTTTTCAAATGAGATCCTTTTTTTTCTATTTTTTTATTTTTTTATTTGATTTAAAGCTCATAATTATCTCACATAATGAAAATCTCTTTATTTAATATTTATCCTCAACTTAATATTCAATAACAAATCACAAAATCATTAACTTATTTTATTTCATTTTACAAATAACAATTTAAAATTATTACAATATTATCTACTTTATTTATTTATTCTTAAATAAATTAACAAAATTATAAGACAAATTTAATTAAAACAACCCAAACAAAAGTTACTAAGAAAGGCCACTCACAGAGGGGCACTATAGATTATCATAATTGTATACATGTTGTTGGAAGTCGGTAGTTTGTTTCAATATTAGTCATTAGCTCTAGGGGAATCAATGCATGTCTAATGTGTTATTCATTTTCTTTTATTCACGATGAATGAGACCTAAAATTGTAGAGTTGTGTTGGAGATCTCATATAAGGGTCAGTGGCTTTTTCTCTCACCTTTATTGCTATCGCTATTAATTTAGGTGGGGAATGTTTTATTGTAAACTACATTTGGTCTATGTTCTTAAATGTTATATTTCCTTCAGAAATATCCCCCTTCTCTAACTTCACCATTTGGGTTAGGTGCATTTGTTTTTTTTTTAGTTACCATATTCAATCGAATCCTTTTTATTTTTGTATATGAGTATATATGTATACTGTTAGGGAAATGCCGAAAATGGGTTATGCTCAAGTTGTAATAAGTAAGGTATATATATATATATATATATATATATATATATATATATATATATATATATATATATATATATAAAACTGTGTGTAGATGTATATATGTATATTATATATGTATCTTGTGTAGTTGTGTTAGAATTGCATGCCACATTATATTTTGGGATAAGTTATTTCAAAACAGCATCAATTATTCTTTTTTCATATTTCAAAAATGCATTGATGTGAATATTTATAGAAAATGGTTATATTTATTTCATATTTAAGTGAAATGTAGGAAATGGAATAGAAAATTGCATAGCAAAGAAAATGAATTGATTTAATATATATTGGGAGAATCAAGGGATATGTCTATATATTTATAGTACGGTTATTGGAAAAGAAATTTATGTTCTAGATAGGTCATTTGATTAGGCATATAACATGGAGTGAATAGGTTAAGTAGGTTTATTTAATCATTTGTAAAATTAGTGATATCAATTCTAAACTTTTTTTATAATATCAAGTCTCGGCTTATGTTGAAGTAAAATTTATTATGTTGCAGTATTTCATATTTGGAGGTGTTATGTTTAAAGAAATAATTGACTACTTGTTGTGAAAGATATATGGAAAATTAAATACAATACCTCTAAGATTTAGATGAATATTTATTTCCTTGTGGATTGTTCAATAGTTGATCTTATATTGTAGTTTTGTAAACTTGAATTATATGAGTAGAATTAAAATTAGTTTTATGTAGTTTCTTTACCAATATAAATGTAGTCTTGTAAACGATGATTTGAATGTCCCTTATGATTTATTACTTGAACGCGTTAGTAAAAGTAATTATTTTATGTATATATATATATATATATATATATATATATATATATATATATATATATATATATATATATATATATATATATATATATAGTTAATTACAAAATATGTAGAACTATATAGTTTCTTTAGTGATTTTAAATGATGCTTATAGTGAGGTGCAAATAAGTTGTAGTGATTATTCTTAAAGACTTTGTAATTAATGTGCTTATATTTAATGAAATGATTTGTTGATAAATGTAGATTATTATAGCAATTAGAAAATTAGATTTATGGTTATCATTGGCATTTGAGTAATATTATGTTGGTATGTGCAGGATCATGATGGGCCAAAAAGTGGTGATATGATGGGTATGTGTAAGGTATGTGGCTGACGACTTTTTTTTACCCAAAATTGATGAAACGAAAAGGGTTTTTAAATGATATTTTCAGCTTTCCATAAATATAAATTATGTTTTACTTTGAATTTAATAAATAATTATTATTAATTTTCTATTTGAATTACGACTAAAGTCCTAATTGATAGGCTGATTGAAAAACATCTATAGCTTTCAAACAGTATGAATTTTTTTGAATCTGAAACACACGTCAAATTCTATGCTTCACATACTATAGCACTAAAAAAAAAATTGAATTTCATGAAGTTTTGACCAAGTTAAGGTGGTTAGACATACGATTTTTTATATTTTTTAAAAGTTGTAATAAAAAATTCATAATTAATTATTTACATGGAATAAAATTACAAAAAATATGCATCACATCGGGACATGAGTCCTCTACTTATATCTAAAATCTTATAAAAAAATATTATCATTTTATTGTGGTTAGGGTGGTCGATAGACACCTACTTATTTTCTCCTTGAAATTTAAGTACTACTACGTTGAAATTTTAAATTTTCACCAAATAGATGTTTTTAAAAAAATAAACCTAGTAGTTTAGAAACTACATTTAATTTTCTATAGATTCTATTCTTACAAATTTTTGAAATAATATAGATAACTTATTCAAATTTTTATGTCAAGTTGTCTAACTCTAATTTTTTTGAATTTTTTGCCACTTAAGGGGTTTTTTTTCCATTATGATCCTGTACATACCCATGTGAATGGTTTGGCATGAAAAGATAGGGTTTATGTAATGAGTTTTAGAAAATGTGCTATAATGCTCTCCCTTGAATGAATTGATCTTATCATTGTTCAATACCTGGAAGTGACTTTTGTTCTGTGGAGTATTCATGATTCATAATGTAAGGGTTGCTTGAAGCAAATGCTTTTTTATTTATTGGGAATTGTATCAATTTTTGGAATGTATGTCATTTGGGTTATGGTGGTAAGTGGGAGCCATTTGTGCTTAATGGTCATTGAGAGGATTTGATCTTGTGGTTGGTTTTGTATTGGGGGGTTTATGTTAGTGGATTTAAGTATGTTTTGATGGTTCCTTATCGTTCATCTCTCATTTGAGTTAAATGTTTGAGGATATTTTTGAATGTAAAGTTTTTTTGTTGGTACTATATTGCTTCATTTTACCCTCATTTGTAGGAGGTCGTTCTTCTTAGTCTTCTAGAGGCAATGAGGAAAGTTGTGTTGTTAGAATTTTATGATCTAGCCCTTATTTCAATTCTTGTGGGTGTTACCTTGTGTTGTTATTTTGTCTTTGATGTATTTTGGGTGAGATGGTTTATGCCTCACATGTGCTCTTGTTTTGTGGCTTAATATTTGGTACACCCCTTGTTGTTGTAAGTTTTTTTTGGGAACTATCAAGGAGGGTGGATCTTCATGGGGGCCAACGCACAAAGGGGTAGCTTGGATAACCCATGGAAGAGTTGGTTAAATAAGTGAAAACTTAATAAAATTAAATAGTGGGTTTGTGTAGGAATACTTTAACTAAAGATAAGTAAGTTGTTTTGTCCATGCCGCTAGTGCTTTCGTAGACTAAAGGTGGGTTGAGAAGGTCATGGTTAGCAAGATCACTACCTTGTCCTCATGAGAGATAAGTGGTCCCACACGTGTAACCCTATGGGGTCAATGCCTAGTGATAGGCAACCAGGATAACCATAGATGAGGTCTGACATCTGTTGAGAGGTAGCCAAGATAACCCATGACAAGGTTGTGTGATGACACTCTCCCATAGTATCCATTGTGATTGCTTTTGTACATCTCTGAAAGTGGTTGTATCTATGTTGTTGTGGCAATTGTTTCTTCATGTTTTTTGTTGAAGCCTCCTTTTAGTCATTCAAAATTACATGTATGCCTCATGGAAATTTTATTGATGTTAAGGAAAGGTGCCTTTGATATTTATTGTTGGTTGATATTGTGATCTCTTTTGAAGGCTTTGGACCCTATTATTGTTGGCACCTCTTATGGTTATTTAGTGTTGATCTATAGTATTGGCAATCGGTTCTTGTTGGAATTTTCATTATTTTGTTGTGATAATGTGTCAGAAATGTTATGGAATGTTATCTTGTGTTGATTTTATCCTTGTTGTGGAGTTTTGTTACCATTGGTTCACTTGGCTTTTTGGTTGAGGACCTTTCTTGCCAATTCCTAGCATGGGGGTGAGCTTTTGGGCCCATGTGGTTGGGTGGAATGTGCTAAGCACCCCATTGGGTCCCCACAAAAAGATCCAGATGTGCAGAGTTGTTCTTCATGTAGAGACTCCAGGGATATACTAGAGTTGGAACTAGACTTGGTGTTGGAACTCATTCTTCTTGTTGTATTATTCTATTCTATTGTTCCACTCCTATTCATGTTGGGAAGTACCATTGTATTCATGTAATCCTTGATTGATGTATCATGTCATAACTAAGATGTACTTGTTTACTCTGATTGATCATTGTAATGTATGTATAGGTGCACTTGATTATGTTATGTGCTCATTTATGGATCTATGCACATTTGTTCACTTCTGCCATATTATGGTTTCACAATGTACTATTGGAGATTCATTAAGTATCATTGAGGTGTGGATTCAAGTTAGTAATGTTGTCCAATGTACTCCAGAGGACGTAGTTGATAGTGCATTGGTATAATTGCATTACACGTATTGTAGATTGATGTACATCTTATGTTACATTTTACTTTAAAAATAAAAATTGTGCTATAATTTTTGTTAGTTCTTATTGTCTTTAGGGTTTGTACAACAGGGCATTACATCATGGTATCAAAGCATAGTTTCATACACTAGGCCTACTATGAGCCCATTATGTTAACCATGCATTTAGACTCTTGACTTTAGAGTTTCACTCTACTATTTTCCTCACTATATAACCTAAGTTCTCTCGTTAGGCGGTGTCGGTCCAATGGTAGAAAACTGGTGGAAAGGATAGGACCCTCAATGTAGTACGCAATGTACCGATATTCTTCCTATTGGGGATGCATTATGGACCCTCATGTTGTCTTGTGGCGCATTTCCTAGTGACATGAATTTGAGTGTGAATGTGTTGAGCGTGTGTTAAATTTGCAACTTTGTGTTTATGGAGTGACAAATTGTGTTTTCTTGAAACTGAAGTATAAAATTTTGGCCTTTTGTTGAAAATGTTGCATAAAATAGATTGTCTTGTGTGGAAATGATGAGGTTTAATGAAAATGTGTGCTTGAGTGGATAATTATGTTGTGTTTTTATGGAAGTGTAGCATTTCGTGGGTAAAGGATTAGCTTGAATGATTGGTACTAATGTGTTATGTTTTCACTTTAGTTTGTGGTTTTCAAGTAATCAACTTCAAATCTCAAGGATGAAGGTATTTAATTGGTTACATTTAACATGTTGTTTTAATACAATGTGGCATATGATTAGTAGTTTTATTGATGATTGTTTATGATATTTCACAAATGATAGTGTGTTAGAATGATGATGTCATATCACTCACTCATGAGAGGCATACAACATGATGATTCCCTCTACACTAGGTTGATTTGATATGTGTGTGTATGTCTGTGTTGTACACAACGTTTTCTTTTATGCAGGATTGCAGGTACTAAGCCTCGAATCCACCAACACTGTTAGGAATAGGCATGCACCATAAATCCTAATGGGTATGACGTGGAAAACTAGAGTTAATAAGAAAGTTCCTCATCCTTGTTCATCACCTATCCTTGTGTTTAACAATGTGACTTGTTTGCAACCCCATCACCATTTTTGGTATCATTCCTTTTCTTTTGAGTCGTTTAATTTCAATTGATTAATTAATGGCATTTACTTGTTGATATAGTTGATAAACTTATGGTATTGTTGTTCTTCTAGTTGCATGTGCTTTACCTCACCTTGCAATGTCCAAGAATAAGTCAAAGCCTAGGGGGGAGGATGTAGTGCCCCATACTTGGCCATCACTTGAGGTATGATTAAGATTAATTAGGTGGTTTGGATTTAAAATAGGTTAATTAGGTTGTTTAATTAAATAAACGATGTTAAATGGGGGGTATTTGTTGTGTTTAGATAATTAAGCTATTTAATTAAGTGATTAATTTATAATACCTTTCTGCAATTAAATATAAAGATAAATACTGTCTAATGATTGAATTAAATTAATAGATTCAAAAGTGAGAATATTAAAGGAAATAAGACATCAAAATTAGTATTTAATTTCAAATGGAGTTAAGAGGAAATAAAATATTAAATTGGATAAAGATAAGGATCAATCAGTTAAAACCAGTAAAAGGATAGAAAAATCTCCCACTATGGACATGCATAATTTCAAACTAATTGTAGAAATGCAAAACCTGCTATTTGTGAGAACATTATTAGAATTTCTTACTTTCGAAAATAAAAGAAGAATCCTTTGGAGATTTGTGGAGATCATTTTTTTGGGGGAATCTCCTTCTAGAAAATGACATATACTTCGATTAGCTAATGCTAGAAGTGGTGTGCTTTTTTTGAAGAATTGAATGGTTGCTCAATAATCATCATGATCATTTCCATCTTTTCTCCTTGTCTTGGGATTTCTAAACCTTGAGAAAATTTCACCAACCTATATTTTAATACATCTTTCAATATGCTTGGCAACACCTGATACAAGTTGATTTCTATCTTCAATCATTGAACCTTCAACTGTTCTAATACCAGTTACTTTTTTCCTCACGTATCAAAATTAGAGTTATATTTCCACTAATTCCTATTGGCACTAAATAAGGAGAATCATAGGGAATTAAGAGCTGCAATTATTGATTTTCTCATCCCTCGGATGTGAGGACCATATGCAGATCATTCTCAAAAGGAGATCGCAAAGCAAGGTCAACATGCAATCCTTCACATGGTACAAATTTTGAAACAAGAACAAGTATTTGATCTCTCCATATTTTGACCGTTCTATACACTGCCTTTCCACATTATGTAGACATATTTGTCAATGCATTTCAACCATATCATATGTTAAAAATGTACCTTTTATATCATATTCAAAGTTCTCATTTCAACACAGACCTTGAGGATGTTTGCATAAATTGTGAAATTTTGCATTACATTTCCCAAATACATTCTCTCTGGAAGTTTCAAATACTATCTTATTTTGCTTATATCCTGTGCTAAAGCTCCCATTTGGTGCAAGTAAGGAGTGTGCAACCAACTTGATGTAGTTTGGCGCAACTAGGGAAGAGCTTCTAAAGCTTCTTCTAACACCTATCTTCGGACTTGATCTGCAATCTTTGCATCGTAGGCAATAATATATATAAATATATCCAAGCCTCTTGTTGGAGGTGGGTAGAGGCAAATAAATATATAAAACCCTTAATTGCATTGCCTATCAAAAACGTTTACATCTTCCTCCTTTTATAGAGGTCTCAGGAGTATCCAACAGTCTCTAGAATTTTCCTCACGTTTCTTTCTAGTCTCTTATCACCGACATTCTAGATGGTGTCTTTAATGAGGACGGTGGAGAAGGTGGAAGCTGGTAGAAATTACAAGAACATCTAGAACATTCTAACACTCCGCCTTAATTTCTACCACTAATTACATCAAAATTTACAATGCCCAAAACAAATATTACATCGTCTTTCATCTTCTGAGCTTTAGCTCATTCATCAACACAAACACTATTTCATTTTATCTATTGCTTTTCACTACTTTCTTCAGCTCTGCGGAGCTGGGCTAGACTCACAGACTTTGACTGAAATCTGCTCCGATCCATACAAATCCTTGATGCCAATTCGATGATATTTTTCAAAACTCTTAAAAGCTTTCATTTGTCACAAATGGTGACAGGATCTCCTCTTAACATAGCTCTTGACATCTGTCACAAATGGTGACAGGATCACCTCCAAAATCTTGCCTGACTTCCTCTGACTTCCTCTGACATCTGTCACAAATGGTGACAGGATCCCCAAACGATCTCTTTCAACAACTTGGTTGATCTTGCAAGCTACAGCTTGATAAGGACCTCCTTTACAATGATTCTTTGCAGACTCCCAACAAACCTTCAATTTGTGAGCTGCGATCCATACCTACGATCTTCATCAAATAGCGAAATCAAACGACTTTTCCTTTGCTGACTTTTCTTAAAACTACAATACTTTTTTTTTTAAACAGAGATTCATGGTCAGTGATCTCCTCTAA
Organism: Sequoia sempervirens; assembly: GCA_007258455.2. NCBI lineage: Eukaryota > Viridiplantae > Streptophyta > Pinopsida > Cupressales > Cupressaceae > Sequoia > Sequoia sempervirens. The sequence continues at coordinate 48,226 of VDFB02059460.1, read as the reverse complement.
ATTCGTTTAGCTTTTGAAGCAGCAACAAGGACTTTCTGCGACCTTCAACATTCACCTTAACTGCATCATAAACTCGCATTTCCTCTAAACAGCGGCTTTGACTTCATCGGCTCTGTATCTCAAGCCATGCGCCCTTCAGCAAGCTGCCAGCATTGTTCAGAACAAATCTTACAGACTCCAACATGTCCGCAAGAGAATCCCTCCGCCTCTTTGCCGGCTTCCTTTACTTATTTGACTGTGAATTCCTTGAAAATTGTAGCTTCAAGTGATTCACTACACTTCACCTCCTCCAATCTCCAGTGGCGGTTATTAAACCAGCAGCGACTTGGGTTGCTTCTGCTTCGGACAGCCTGCGGGCTTCTTTAAGCTTGACAAAACTCCAATGAACAATGCTCGTCACCCAAGATCTTCATCTTGCTCTGATACCACTTGTAGGAAGTGGGCAGAGGCAAAGAAAGATATAAAACTTTAACTGCATTGCCTGTCAAAAACGTTTACATCTTCCTTCTTTTATAGAGGTCTCAGGAGTATCCAGCAGTCTATAGAATTTTCCTCACGTTTCTTTCTAGTCTCTTATCACCGACATTCTAGATGGAGTCTTTAATGAGGACCGTGGAGAAGGTGGAACCTGGTAGAAATTACGAGAACATCTAGAACATTCTAACATTTATGTCAAACATTTCACATGTATTGTCTATGCTTCCACTGATTGCACGTATGTGTGCTCGGGCAATTGTAACTGTGAATCCGTCTTGTTGTGCTTGAGGCGTCTTGTCAAACAATTAACATATCTTGTCTGTGCTTCCACGTTCTGCATGTATTTCTTGGAGCCATAGTGTCGTAGGAGATGACATTTCTTGGAGATCTTCTATCAAACATTTCTCATGTCTAGTCCATGCTCTCGCATTTGTGTACTTGTCTGCCAGCACACAAACCTGGTATCTCTCCATTTTTGTGCCTTTCCTCGAGAAATTTAGAGTTGTTGCCAAAGTTTATTTGGCCTTTTATGGTGCGTCAACACGGTTTCTATCTCTCCTGTCCATGACTTCCTTCACAATCATACAAGTGGATTGTACGGGTGTTTAGAGTGCACTATACATGCTTCACATTTAATAATTGCTGGTTGGTGCAGCGAGTTTCAGATTCTATGTCACCCCTTTGTTTTGCATACATCGAATCTCTTCTATTTACATCGACAACATTTTATGATTATATGTTGCTGATCGTACTGTCATTTCTTACATCGGGTTTTGAGCGAACCATTCTGAACTAACCATATGATGTGTCTAAGTAATCTGTTCTTGGCATGCTCTGTATATTGTTTAAAGTCATTTATTCCGGTTCTGAGAGAATCACACCTTTTTCCTCCACTTAGTCACTGTTTGCAGCATGCGTTTGTCTTTATTTCTTATCAAGTTGGTGTTGCATGTGAATTCTATCATTTGATCTTATAACGATGGCATTAAATTTCATATACAAGGCATTCAGCCTAGTGGGTGAGTGCGAATTTTCTATAGGCAAGTCGATATGCTTTATGCCAGATAGAAGCTGATACTGCATATTTTCCTTTGCAGCAACTTTAGAGAATGATTATGATAATTGTATACCTGCTGTTGGAAGTTGATAGTCTATTTCAATATTAGTCTTCACCTCTTGGGGAATTAATGCGCATCTAATGTCTTATTCGTTTTCTTTTATTCACGGTGAATGAGACTTAAAACTGTACAGTTGTGTTGGCGATCGCATATAAGGGTCGGCGGCGTTTTTTCTAACCTTTATTGCAATCATTGTTAATTTAGATTGGGCATGTTTTATTGTAAACTGCATTTGGTCTATGTTCTTAAATGTTTATATTTCCTTCAGAAAGATCTCCCTTCTATCACTTCGCCATTTGGGTTACGTGCATTTGTTTTGTTTTCAATTGCCATATTCATTCGAATCCTTTTTATTTTTATATATAAGTATATATTAATACTGTAAAGAAACTCGAGTATAAACCATTTTTGGTGTTCCCCTAACAGTAGTAAAGAATAGAACTAGCAACATTTTTACAACACAAAACTTATTTTAATTCTACTCATATAATTCAAGTTTACAAAACTACTATATAAGATCAACTATTAAACAATTCACAAGGAAACAAATATTCACCGAAAGCTTAGAGGTATTCTGTAACATAATAAATTTTACTTCAACATAACCCGAGACTCGATATTATAAGAAAAGTTTAGAATTGATATCACTAATTTCACAAATGATTAAATAAACCTACTTATCCTATTCACTACATATTATATGCCCAATCAAATGACCTATCTAAAACGTAAATTTCTTTTCCAATAACCATAGTATATATATATAGACATATCCCTTAATTCTCTCAATATATATTAAATCAATTCATTTTCTTTTCTATGCAATTTTCTATACCATTTTCCTACATTTCACTTAAATACAATACAAATATAACCATTTTCTATAAATATTCACATCAATACAAATTGAAATATGAAATAAGAATAATTGATGTTGTTTTGAAATACATTATCTCAGAATATAATGTGGCATGCAATTCTAACAAAACTACACAACATACCGATATAACATACATATATACATGTAGTCTTGTAAACGATGATTTGAATGTCCCTTATGATTTATCACTTGAACATGTTAGTAAAAGTAATTTTTTTACCTAAATATATATATAGGGTTAATTAGAAAATATGTTCTATATAGTTTCTTTAGTTATTTTAAATGATGCTTATAGTGAGGTGAAAATAAGTTGTAGTGATTATTCTTAAAGACTTTTCAATTAATGTGTTTATATTTAATGAAATGATTTGTTGATATGTGTAGGTTATTATAGGAATTAGAAAATTAGATTTATGGTTATCGTTGGCATTTGAGTAATATTATGTGAATGGTTTGGCATGAAAAGTTTGGGTTTATGTAATGAGTTTTAGAAAAGGTGCTATAATGTTCTCCCTTGAATGAATTGATGTTATCACTATTCAATAACTAGAAGTGATTTTTGTTCTACGAGTATTCATGATTCGTGATGTAAGGGTTGCTTGAATTGAATGCTTTATTCTTTATTGGGAATTGTCTCAATTTTTGGAATGTATGTCATTTGGGTTATGGTTGTAAGTGGCAATTGTTTGTGCTTAATGGTCATTGAGAGGATTTGATCTTGTGGTTGGTTTTGTATTGGGGGGACTATGTTAGTGGATTTGAGAATGTTTTGATGGTTCCTTATTGTTTGTCTCCCATTTGAGTTAAATGTTTGAGGAGATTTTTGAATGTAAAGTTTTCTTGTTGGAATTGTATTGCTTCGTTTTACCTTCGTTTGTGGGAGGTCATTCTTCTTGGTCTTCCAAAGGCAATGAGAAAAGTTGTGCTATCAGGATTTCATGATTTGGCCTCTATTTCAATTCTTGTGGTTGTTACCTTGTGTTGTTATTTTCTCTTTGATGTATTTTGGATGAGATAGTTTTATTCCTCACACATGATCCTATTTTGTGGCTTAATATTCGGTACATCCCTTGATGTTGTAATTTTTGTTTGGGAACTATCAGGGAGGGTGGATCATCATGGGGTCTAGCGCACAAAGGGGCAACCTAGATAACCCATGGAAGAGTTGGTTAAATAAGTGAAAACTTAATAAAATTAAATAGTGGGTTTGGGTAGGAATACTTTAACTAAAGATAAGTAAGTTTCCTCATCCACGTCATTAGTGCTTTCGTAGACTAAGGGTGGGATGAGAAGGTCTTGGTCGAAAAGATCGCTACCTTGTCCTCATGAGAGGCTAGTGGTCCTGGACGTGTCACCCTATGGGTTGGCACTTAGTGAGAGGAAGCCAGGATAACCATAAATGGGGGTCACTACCTGTTGAGAGGCAACCAGGATAACCAACGATAGGGTCGTGCGATGACACTCTCCCATAGTATCCCTTGTGATTCCTTTTGTGCGTCTTTGAAAGTGGTTGTATCTATGTTGTTGTGGAAATTGTTTCTTGATGTTTGTTGTTGAAGCCTCCTTTCATTCGTTCAATATGGCATGTATGCCTCATGGAAATTTTATTGATGTTAATGAAAGGTGCCTTTGATATTTATTTTTGGTTGATATTGTGATCTCTTTTGAAGGATTTGGACCCTATTGTTGTTGGCACCTCTTATGGTAATTTAGTGTTGATCTATAGAATTGGCAATTGGTTCTTGTTGGAATTTTCATTGTTTTGTTGTGATTGTGTTAACAGTGTTATGGAATGTTATCCTGTGTTGATGTTATCCTTGTTGTGGAGTTATTTTACTATTGGTTCACTTGGCTTTTTGGTTGAGGATTTTTCTTGTCAATTCCTAGCATGGGAGGTGGGATTTCGAGTCCACATGGTTGAGTGGAATGTGCTAAGCACCCCATCGAGTCCTCACATGAAGATCCAGATGTGCATAGTTGTTCTTCATGAAGAGACTCCAAGGATGTACCAGAGTTGGAACTAGACTTGGTGTTGGAACTCATTCTTCTTGTTGTATTATTCTATGCTATTGTACTATTCCTGTTCATGTTGGGAAGTACCATTGTATTGATGTAATCCTTGATTGATGTACCATGTCATAACTAATATGTACTTGTTTACTTTGATTGATCATTGTAATGTATATACATATGCACTTGATTATGTTATGTGCTCATTTATGGATGTATGCACATTTTTTCACTTATGCTATATTATGGTTTCACAATGTAAGCTTGGAGATTTGTTAAGTATCAGAGAGGTGTGGATTCATATTAGTAATGTTGTCTCGTGTACCCTAGAGGACATAGTTGATAGTGCATTGGTATAATTACATTACACATATTGTATGTTTATGTACATCTTATGTTACATTTTACTTTTAAAAAAAAAATATGTGTTAATTTTTGTTAGTTCTTATTGTTCTTTGGGGTTCATGTGATGGGGCGTTACATAATTCTTCTTTCTATTTCTATTGTTGTTCAAGCATGATCTTGATTGATGAATGTGTTGTAAAAATGTTGGTAGTTCTATTCTTGAATACTCTTGACATATTTTTACGATGGTTAATTAGGATTCAAATTATAATATAATATAGAATGGTGAAAAATACTTGTATTTATATGCATTTATCTATTTTACACAAAATTACTTGTAAAGAGGCAAAAAATAAATTTAAATTTATAAATATAAAAAATGTTTATAATAAAATATAAACATTGTTGTCGCTATGATATAAAAGATAACTCAATATATCTTCATAATTTTATGATAATAGATTTTTTCTCATAATTTACTTACTTCTTCTTTCTATTTCTATTTCTTTGCAAGCATGACCTTGATTGATGAATATGTTCTAAAAATGTTGCTAATTTTATTCTTGACCACTCTTGACATCTTTTTAGGATGGTTAATTAGGATTCAAATTACAATCTAAAATAAAATGGTGAAAAAGAATTGTATTTATATGCATTTATCTATTTTAAACGAAATTAATTGTAAAGAGGCAACAAATAAATTTAAATTTATGAATATAAAAATGTTTATAGTAAAATATTTAATTTTGAGCCAATGTGAGTTATCCCATGGGGTGGGTTCCCTAGACAAGACCTATTTTGGGTCTTTTTTATGTTATTTAACAAATATTTGATATTAATTTCTAATTCTATCCTAATTTTCTAAAAATGACATTAAAACAAGAAAATTATTAGAACAATTAGGTCTAAAAACATAAGGGGGAGCTAAACTTGGTGTGAAATTTTCAAGGGTGACAATTAATGATGCTAAAATTATCCCAAACTTTAGTATATTAGATACTCAATTCTATTTTATACAAATTATATTAATAACTTATTCAAATTTTTATGTCAAATTTCCTAACTCTATTTTAAAAAAAAATTATTGTCACATAAGGGCCTAGTTTATACCTCCATGATCTTACACTGACCCCTAAATCACTCGTGATATACATGTATCTATTAGATAGAAAACTACATTATACTATGTGTCTGTGTTATATAATGTGTTTCACAAGGCTAGCAAGTTGTGCTATGCTAAGGGGCCATGTAAAAATGTTCAACTTCATAGGAAAACAAGCTTTATTATACTAGATCTATGTAAATCACACTCTAGGGGGAGCATAAAATTTTAACATCACAGGGGGTGAATTGCTAACAATAGCTAGTGAGGTGCATAATTTTTTAATGTCATAGGTGATGAATTGATAACCACACCTTAGGGGGTGTTATAAGAAACACCACCACAAAAGGGGGTACATCAATAAGTCAAATCTCAGAAGACACCAATAAAATAAATGTAACAATAGATATGATGACATGCCCCAATTAAAATGTTAGAATACTTATTATGTTGATATTTTTAGGAAAAGAAAGGGGGGATGGGTGATCCTGAAGAAGGATGCACAAATCCAAAAAAAGTTATCCTTTCCCCTCAAGTGTAAACATGAGGACTACCATGCTAAAAAATGTTGCTTTGATACAATAGATGGAAATATGGTTGGACACATGTTTGTACCACTGTGAATGAAAATGAGAAAACACATGTAGCTATAAATACCACATAATGAGGAGCAACATAAATAAAAGAGATTTTATTTATTAGAATAAATAGGTGCATGAACAAATGGAAGAGTGATAGCACCACAATCAAGAAGATGATGCATCTTATTACTGAAGGCTTTACATTCATTGTTCAAATGACTGAAAACTTAGTGATATGCACAAAAAGAGTAATTTTTATGTGAAACTTATTACATGTTGGAGGTGGAAGAGTAATCAAGTAGGATTTAAGAAGCCTCAACAAGACATATTGTTGCTCAAATAGAGAATTAGTGGTAGGAGACAATCCTTTCTCTTGTGAAGAAAATATTTCTCACTTACCACAAGAAGTTATAACTATAGTAGATGGAGAATGATATGTAGAAGAATTTTGGAAACCTACACCCCTTTTAGCAAGGCACAATGTATATTTCATATGATTCTTAACTCATCATTGCATGTTTTCATTATTTCCAAGTTTAGAAGGAATTTGAAATCCATGCCCATAATTATTTTTCAACTTATATGAAGGAGAATAAATATTGTATAAATGATTATGAAAAGAACTGATTTTTTCAACAACAGACATCCTTTTTAGGTGTTAAAATGTTAGGATTCGATATTCCCAACACAAGAGAAATTTAAGTTAAAGAGCTCCCATCACCATAATGGGATGATGTTTTTTCTTATGTAGAAAAATATTGAATGAATGAAACACAATACTCCCTAGGTTTAGATTGCAATATTTCCCACTCTCTCACAAGAGAGATTGTAAAATATAATGAGCCCTAATTTTCATCAAAACATTTATTTGAAGATGAAAAATTTCTTTGATGATTATTTTCATTTTGAGATGAGGAATGATAAGGTTGTGTTGAAACAACCTCTAACATTTTAGGCTTTGATAGTAAGATTTTATACTCCCCAATGAAAGTGCGTGTAAAATTTAATGAACCTCAAACATCACCAAAGAGCACATTCACAGTGTCATTATGATTGGAATGCAATTGTTTGAATTTAAAAAATGGAATCAAAGTACTAAGAGATTTGTAAATATTATGTTTGTCTTGTAAATTTAATTTTTTGTATCCACTTTAACTATACGTACCTTGTTATTATATTCATACTTTATCTCACAATGAAGAGTAGATGGGATTCCCTTCATGGCATGTATCAACGGTCTATCCAGAAGAATATTATATGGTAGAGGTGTAGGAATAACATGGATAATGATGCTATCAAATATTTCTAAGTATGGATTTGATATTTCTTATCCATACTTTATTATGAAGTATGAAAATTTTATCCAATGAAGATTTTGTATAAACAAAGATTTTGGTACTTGAATGCTTTATGCTCCTTCTAGGGTTTTTCACCTAAGAGTAGATAAGATTGGAGCCAAAATAAACTATTCAAATTCAAAGAAGGATGCAATATAAGTGCCATATTCCTAAATGAAGAAAACTAAATGCAAAGAGCTAAAAAATACTATTGATTATATACATATACAAAAGTAGGAAATATGAAATGTTTTAAAACACAATGTTGTATGCAAACATGAACTAGAAACATGCACAAATAAAAATAGAACTTAATGAGACTTAATGGGTTACACCTAGAAATAGAATGTTGATGCTAGAAGGTTTTGGAATGTTTCATAAATCACTGTTGATAGCCACTGGGACTCATTCACCAGTAATTGTGAATCGGTCCCTCTGGTAAATTCTACTGAAATCTGCAAAATTCATTTTTTTTGAGCCTAGCAGTGGGACTCATTTGCCACTAATGGTGAATCAATCCACCTACTTAAATTTTCAAATTCTAAATTCAACATTTTGGGTCTAGATCTACACTTGTCTTCTTGTCAGGTTAACATATCCAAATCTACAGAAAATGGGTTGAATGATGTCTCCAAGCTTGAATTAGTTCTTTGTTGACTTGAATAGATTTGATGACTTGTTGTCCACTTTTCAACACCTATCTCTTTGAAAAATCTAGCTACAAGACTTGCAAACACACATGCAAAGAGGGGGAAAATGGTTAAGGGTTAGAGTATAGGGATTTTCCTTGGTCAAATCCCACGTTGGTAATCAAACCCTTGATAAAGAAATTAAATGAAATAAGAAATGATTGGTAAACAAATAACATGAAAATGTCATGAAGTCAGCAAACCCTTGTTCTTGATGTATGAATATATGTCAATGGTTGCTCCAAGATGCTTGATAATTGCTTGATTAAATGATGCTATGATGATCAAGTGCTTAGAAGGATGCAAGGATTATTGAATGGATGAATGAGTACTTGAATGAATGTGGGTTTAAAATGGATAGAAAAACACTTATTTATGCACACTTGTGCCCTAATTTCCTATAAATACATCACAGGATGACCTAAGGTATTAATGAATAAAAAATCATAAGAAATTTGAAATTACTTTTAATTTTGTACCAAGAGGGACTCATTCACCACCCATGGAAAATGGGTCCCACTCAAGGCATGCAAGTGGGTGTTGGGAATTAAGGTCTCTTTAATGTTGTTTGTGTAAGGCCCCACCTTGTATGCATCTAATACAACCCTAATGTACTATGTGTATTATATTGATTACTTGTGAATCACATTGGAGATTATGAATAAACTATATTATTATTAATGTATTATATTAGAAAACCTATTGGACTCTCTAATACATCAAAATGAGAACATGTTTATATAAAACAATAGAATTTTTGGATTTTGAATTATTTTAAGACGGGAAATAATTAACCCTTATATCATATATTGTGTTTTATAAGTAAGTATTGCTATTTAGGTTAAATGATTATACTTTGAATCTCTAGCTTATTGTGTTTTATAAGTAAGTATTGCTATTTAGGTTAAATGATTATACTTTGAATCTCTAGCTTCTTAAAATTTCATCTTATAGAATTATGATGATTTATTTAGCAATATGTAAATTGAAAAATGAACATCTAGTCTAACTATGGTTAATGTGTTATGGTGGGGATGATTATGATTAACAAATAAAATTACAATGAAGTAGTTGATTTAATACAAATCTGGGAGGGATATTGGAGTTAGATCTTACTTGACAAATACTAATGATTTATATGTCTCCTAAGGTGGATGCTAGTAGTGAGTGTGACCAGAAGATTTATAGCTTGAGAATGATAGACCACAAAGGTTGGTTGACTACAACCTGGTATGCATGGATGAATCATCGATCAAGTATGGTAAGACCACAAGCATGTGGTAAAGGTGAGTAAAAAATATTCTATATTTAATTAATTGTAATCAATAATTATGAATAAATTAGATAAAAGTAAATTAAGTGGATAGATGAATGATCCTTTCTAATTGTAGTATTTAATTGATTAATATGTATTTTCAATTGGATATAAATGGTGTGAACTAATGTATAGGTTTAAGAATTATTTAAAGGATAAAGGGATGACCATATAGACCTAAGTAAGTCAAATGTTGTGAACCCTTGTAACCAAAAAGACAAGAGGTGTTAGTATTTAACGTTGGAGTGTTCTATTTCAGGGCTTAACATTGGGGTTATGTGTTAAATATATTGTGAAGGTAGTAAATAGTGTGAGTAAGAATTTAGGGGTTTGTAAACCCTTAATTGTAGCTAAATTTCGAATGCATTCTTTATGGTAGTTTTCAAATGGGTTAAAAAGTGTATTTTTAAGTGGTCAGATGATTTTTAAGGTCCTAAGATAGGTATTTATGGGTTGGGGGCTTAATTATGACCATATCTTGGACCATATCCAATATATGACCCTCCTTTATTGCCCTTTTTGAAAAGTGACGGATTTGGAAGAAAGGGAAATGTCTTGGTTTTTAAACCCAATTTTGATATGTGACATGAGAGAAATAGGACCACCAAGTACTCCATCCCCCTCTTGATGATTATGGAGACTTTTGAGATGGAGTCGAGTACACTCTTTCTTTTCCCATCTCCCCAAATTTTTCCACACTTGTGTGAGCAATTATGGGAGATTTTGCTTGAAGTTTGAATGAGAGAGTGGCAAATGTCACTCCCTCATTCAAAGAGATTCAAGTTGAATTTCTTTAATATCTTCTTTATGAAGAGAGAAAGGGTGTTACCCACTTCTCCTCTTAGATAACTCTTATGTTGAGGGAGTGAAGAATGAAGCATGAAAAGTTGGGAGAGAAGTAAGGAGCTCACATGTGGGTGTCCAAGGAGCAAAAATATGGAGATAAGTTATTTTCCTTATTGCTATCTAATTACATTATTTAAGAGATTTAATTTATCATTGTGTTTTTTTTTTGAAAATGAGAGAGTTAAAGTTTTATGAGTATGTGAAAGGAGAGTTTGTTTTGTGAAATAGACAGATAGAAAATGTTGGATAAGTCATTCCTTTTGATTTTCATACCAAAATCATTGGTAATCTCTTCTTTTTGCTTGGGGGTATGGCTAGACCCTATGAGGCTTCATGATGCCATTATGGTAGGATGGAGAGCAAGCCTTGTTCATTTTCTTTTGTTATTCATTGTATTCTTAAATATTGTTTGTAATATTGAAAGCTAATTATATTTTATTGTAAATGAAAATAAGGATGAAAGAGCAATTTTCTAAGGGAATTTATTGACATTTGTGGTTATAGTGGAAAGTATGGTGGGATCTTATAGTTTAATTTTGAAAGAAAGTTTTATACTTTTCTATTGACGAAAAAGGGTAATGGACCTATATTAACAAATAGGCTCTTACAATGATGTTATAGTTTGTATATGAAGCCTAATTTGACTCTTTTATGGTAAAAAGAAAAGAAAACACATAAGGTAGTCTAAATGTTAAATAAAAGAAAACAATGTGTTATATTCATAGTTAAAAATAGATTTAATGAATCTATAGAATAGGCTTGTCAATAATATTTTAAACTTCATGTGAAAGGATATATTTTAAATTTGTTGTTGAGAAGAAGTATGATAACTTTAAACTCCTAATAATGGGTAAAGAAAATATAATTTTTAGAGAAATACTCTAGTATAAAATAAAACAAATGAATAAATAAAAATACATTTTTATGTTGCAATCTAATCCTTATAAAGTTATATTTTCATTTATTTGTTACTTTAAAAACCCTCTATAGTTTTAAATCAAATAAAAAATAGGTAAATAAATAATACATAAAACAAAATGAGATTATTTTTGTTAGAAGAATATACAGAAAAAGGGTTAAATATATATATTATATTTCAAAAAAAAACTATATATATTTAAAGATTTAAATTTTAAGTTTAAAATTAAATTAACTAGTAGTCATATGCATAGGCATGCGACAATCAGTCAATTGGGGCCAACTGCGGTGGGAAACATTTGTGGTGAGGAGGGTTGAAGATTTTTATTTTGAAGTTAATGGAAGTTTTTTGTTACAAGGGTCATCACACATGTGTGTGTTTTATAAATTGGACAAAAAAAATACACATTTTTTCTATGGAAGGAAAACATTCAATATTGAGTACTTTTTAGAATTAGTATATTTCTATAGTTTTGGAAATTAAAGTTATAGTATGCATGTGTTTTTTTATGAGAGATGGAAATTAGGTATAGGAATCTACACTTGTAATTCTATTGCTATCTAGACAAGGTGTGAGAGGAATTTGTATCTAACAATTGGTTTTCCAATTCAAAATTCAGCCTAGATTATTTGCCACTAAATATTATATAGAAAATAGGGAAATCAAAAAACAACTCCTAAAAGAATAGTTAAAAATTATAGCTAAATCACGGATGAGCCGGAAACCATAATAAGAATAACCATAGAGTAGAAGTATTATGGATTACAATGCAATTGAGAATAGAAAATTCTAATTTTAAATGAATGATTGCATATTGCAATTGGAGAGTCAAAATAGACAATGTTGTAGGAGGGGAAAGTTGAGTACAAAATATCCAAGACAATATATTGATTTAGTTACATTCTGAAAAGAGCCATTTTGGTACTATACATATGTTGCACATACTGCATGATTAATTGTTGGCTTCTCAACAAATAGAAACTTCAAACAAATAGCACATAAGCTGAAGATGCAACCACTTGGTAGTACGTAAGAAACATATTGTTACAAACCATGTTTTCTATACATGTATCTATGTGAGAAAATATGTATGGAATCAAAAGGAAAAACAAAAAGCTAGGCTCGTTATCCACCCTTCCATATTGGCATCATGGGGCCTCAAGGACCCTAGCCAAACCCTTGAACAAAAGCAATATGAAATGCCCACTGGAAATTTTGTGGAGTTCCATCTTTTCAAATTGTCATATATGCATTAGTTTAATACCTACAAATAGAAGAAAAAGGCATATTAATGGAGGGGGAAAGAAGATGAGTGAGGGAGGATCAAATATTAGTAAATATATAGCAAAAATCAATAAAGACAATTACAAAGTAGAAATGATGAATAATATTTGCAAGGTTGTTATAGGATGTATTTATTGATTATGGAGAAGTTTTGCACTTACATGTACTATTGGTTATGGTTGAGAACTGAAAGGAGGATTGGATTGAAGTGTTAGAGCATTGAAAGATTTGGGACCTATCCAACACATCATTGTTCAAACCCTGAAACCTGCTATGGAAATGAACAATAAGCAGAGAATGAAAGATATAAAGAATAAATTAATCATTTATGCAAAATACCCAAGCAAAACGGATTACTAATTGTGTAGCCCGGTAGGTTAAATAGCCTCCAACCTACCAAAAGATGGAGCTGAACGCAATGAATTAAACAATAGCATTTTATTAAAGCAACACCGTTGGACGATTTCAAACTTAGTAATCAAATGGAAGACAATTTTTTTTGAGAATGCATCTACAACATTTGCATATTAAGGTTTATATATTGGAATGTTTCAAAGACATTATTTACTCATAGAACTTTTGTTTTCTAGTTATTGTTGATTCTAAACTCTATGCATTTCAGACAGTTGGACTTGTTTGTAATTGCATATCTATTAATGTGTAATAACTATAACTGTATGTTTACACCACTATATATTCAAATTAGTTGTAAGAGAATTGTAGGTATACCAATAAATAGTTAACTTCATGGAATTTTAAAACACTTAAACAAAGATGGCAAAATGTAATATAGAAAAGAGTGTATTGGTTTGAATGCCATATAGTAAAAGCATCGCTAAAAAAAATCTTAGGTGAAGAAGTTAGAAATTTAATAGAATATAATCATCAAAACATGGAATTGGCTTGTACAAGTTGTGCCATCTAGTTATTTATGTGTGGTATCTTTGTGCATATTTGGCACAATACCAATTTTACACAAATTATTACTTGGTATGGTTTTTAAAGATATAGCAAGTACAAAAGGTTTGAAGAGGTGATGGCACACAAGCTCTCAAGGGAGATGCAAGAATAATTATCCTAGAGACTTTCTTTTTTTTTCCTATCAGCTGGAACTAGAAGTAGTTGGCAAGGCTTGAAATTGCTCGAGGTGTGTTTCTTCGCTGTGGCAAAAAGTAGTGTACTTGTTGGTACCAAGCCTAGAGTATCTCTCAAATGAGAAAGGTGGATCAATACAAAGTCTTTAAATTGATTTTACACGTGAAATAGTTGTAAAAGTCAACCCTTGCCTCTCTATGGTACCTATGTTTATTATTGCTCTACCCAATGTTAATCCCTATGCTTTATGTATTGGTATTCCCCATGCCATAGTGAGTGGAATTTTTGTTTGACTCCTCTGACTTATAGCTAGGATGGGGATGTCTCATGGATGTTTTGGGTCTCATGGTGGGCCAATGTAATTTTTGAAGCGAACAACAACATCGTCAAGTGGGTTTGGCAATTTTGAATTTGGATTGTAGATAATAGTCCTAACAATACCAAGGGATCCATTGGCAGGGCCAGCTTGAATCCAAAAATTTGTTGTTAGCATCACCTGTTCACCAACAAAGTAGAAATTTTGGGAGAAGTTTGTCATCATCTCCATGATTAGATGTTTGTTTATGGGAATTTGAAGTTAGTAATTGTTGGTACCAATCCTAGAGTATCTCTATCTATTTGAAGAGGAGAGGGCACACAAGCTCTCAAGGTAGATGCAATAATAATTATCCTCAATCCTTTTTTGTTTGTTGGCCTATTGGCTAGAACCAGAAGTAGTTGGCAAGGCCTGTAATTGCTCGATGTGTGTTTCTTCATTGTGGCAACAAGCAGTGTACTTGTTGGTCCCAAGCCTAGAGTATCTCTCAAATGAGAAAGGTGGATCAATACAAAGTCTTTCAATTTATTTTACATGTGAAATAGTTGTAAAAGTCAACCCTTGCCTCTCTTTGGTACCTATGTTTATTTTTTCTCTATCTAATGCTAAGCCCTATTCTTTATGTATTTTGATTTCCCATGCCATAGTGAGTGGAATTTGTGTTTGACTCCCCTGACTTATAGCTGGGATGGGGACGTTTCTTGGATGTTTTGGGTCCCATGGTGGGCCAATGTAATTTTTGAAGTGAAAAAAAACATAGTTAGGTGGGTTTGGCAATTTAGAATCTAGATTGTAGATAATAGTTGTAGCAATACCAAGGGATCCATTGACAAGGCCAGTTTGAATCCACAAATTTGTTGTTAGCATCACCTATTTACCAACACAAAGTAGCAATTCTAGGAGAAGTTGGTCATCATCTCCATGATCAAATGTTTGTTGTTGAGCCATCCGAGCAATGCTAATGGCTATTGGTAGATTTAACTGTTTGATCATTTTTTTGTTGTGGAATGCGACCAAGTCATTTGTCATAAACAAATGTGTAGCAACATCAAATTGTTGTCTTTCTATTGTTGAGATTATTATATTTGTTTGTTTCATAAGCTCTTCCCAATCATCATGGATAGCCTCATCGTTTCTTATATGAAGAAGGATTTCATGAAACTTTCATTGTGAAGGGCTATCTCCTTTTTGGTTAAAGATAGTGTCTAGGGATATTGAGATTGTGAAAGTGTACCACAAAGCTACATTCAATGAGGATGAAGCATAAATAGGTGTATCCATGACAGGTGGAAAATGAGTGAAATCACCAACAAGGATCATAGAATCACTACCAAATGGCTCTGTCTACTTATCTGGGAACATTTGGCATAATTGGCTATCTATTTTCAATAGCAATTTTGGGCCTAGAAAACTTATTTCATCAATCAATATTTACTCAATATAATTAAATTGTTCTTGGAATAATTTCAATTATTTCCCTTGCAAAGGACTCATATCCTTTATGGGAATCTGAAGTGTTGTATGGATTGTAGAGGCACATATGTTGTACGTAGCGACACCTGTAGGAGCCAATGTCAGTAAGCAGCTATTGGCTCTAGCAAAAGAGTTGTTCATTTTTTGTCAAATAAAATTTATGAGTAAGGATTTTCTAGTGCCAACTATCCCTTGAATAATCATGTAGAGAGGGGCTTTGGGTGAAGGCTGTAGACAATGGGTTCAAATTATTTCAAGGGACAATTGTTGCTTCGGTGAAAGTTGATGGGTTGACATATCTACAAGCAATAATTGAACCATAGCTTGCTCATGTTGTGCCTTCACTGATGAGATGAACTATTCAAAGCAATATTATGGAGTTGTTCAGGAACATGGTTTGCATTCCATGGATGGTTCATATCAAAATCCTACCTACCCAATTGCTGAAGTTCATTTATAGTAAAGTTAGTAGTAGAACCAAGCGGAGAGAAAAATTCCCAATCATATTCATCCATAGAAGGATGATGGTTCAAATCATCAATATCACTATCATCATGTTCTTCAATTGTGGATGTAACTAGAACTCTATTAACATGGCAAGGATGAGAACCAACCATTTTTAAAAGTTTCCAATTTTCTATTCTTTGTTCTCTCTGAAGACCTATATTTGTTTGTATGTGCCAGAAAGGTTTGTACAACATAAGTTCAGTCCAACAAAATTTCTCAAATATCTTTGTATCTTCAACAGAGATATACTTAAATTTTTCTTAAGTATGAGATGAACTGCAAAGCAATATTATGGAGTTGTTCAGGAATGTGGTTTGCATTCCATGGATGGTTCATATCAAAATACCACCTACCCAATAACTAAAGTTGATTTATAGTATTTAAGTTAGTAGTAGCACCAAGCAGAGAGAAAACTTCCCATTTATATTCATCCATAGAAGGATGATGGTTCAAATCATCAATATCACTATCATCATGTTCTTCAATTGTGGATGTAACTAGAACTCTATTAACATGGCAAGGATGATAACCAACCATTTTTTAAAGTTTACAATTTTCTATTATCTATTCTCTCTGAAGAACTATATATGTTTGTATGTGCTAGAAAGGTTTGTACAACATAAGTTCATTCCAACAAAATGTATCAAATATCTTTGTATCTTCAACAGAGATATACTTAAATTTTTCTTAAGTATGAGATGAACTATAAAGCAATATTATGGAGTTTTTCAGGAACATGCTTTGCATTCCATGGATGGTTCATATCAGAATCTTGTAGAGAGAAAACTTTCCATTCATATTAATTCATAGAAGGATGATGGTTCAAATCGTCAATATCACTATCATCATGTTCCTCAATTGTGGATGTAATTGGAACTCTATTAACATTGTAAGGATGATAACTATCCTTTTTAAAAAGTTTCCAATTTTCTATTATCTCTTCTCTCTAAAGACCTATATTTTTTTGTATGTGTCAGAAAGGTTTCTACAACCTAAGTTTAGTCCATCAAAATGTCTCAAATGTCTCTGTATCTTCAACAAAGATATAATTAAATTGTTCTTAAGTATGAGATGAACTACAATGCAATATTATGGAGTTGTTCAGGAACATGGTTTGCACCAAGTAGAGAGAAAGCTCCATGGATGATTTATAGTAAAGTTAGTAGTAGCACCAAGTAGAGAGAAAACTTCTCATTCATATTCATCCATAAAAGGATGATGGTTCAAATCATCAATATCACTATCATCATGTTCTTCAATTGTGGATGTAACTAGAACTCTACTAACATGCCAAATATGATAACGAACCATTTTTAAAAGTTTCCAATTTTCTATTATATGTTCTCTTTGAAGACCTATATTTTTTTGTATGTGTCAGAAAGGTTTGTACAACATAAGTTCAATCCAACAAAATGTCTCAAATATCTTTGTATCTTCAATAGGAGTAGTCTTGAATAATGGGTAAACAAGGACAACTACAAGTTGGAGCCTTGGTTTCCATTTATCCTTTTTGCATTGCTGCAAGTGTGTATATAGGTAGACGGAGTCAATAAGGGATAAAGCAGCTAGCTCTGGAGGCCTTTGCATATAGAAATGAATATAGTTTGTTGGAAACTCTCCATCAGTATCATCTCTATTTATATGAAACCATGTCTTTTTGAAAACATTCAACTGAATGTATCATCAGCTTGAAGTAAGAAGAGGAATTTTTTGTAACATATGACACGTCTCTTGTGCAGAGATGTCACATTCCACAAGAATATTCATCATGAATTTTTGGTATGCAACTAGTGCTCTATCCTCAACTATATTTGTATTTGAAACTCTTTTCAACATATCTAGATAATTTTCTAATGTTTTCTCATATTTAGCTACATATTTAGAAATATAATTCAAAACAATTTTCGTAGAAGAAAATGGCTGGCAATCAACATTTCCATGCCAAATTGTAAGCACAGTTAGGCTGTGAATATTTAAGTGATCATAATTTCTTGCTAGTTTGTAGGATTTGTTAGAGTTAGCATTAGATGTCAATGTAGAGGTAAGTTGCTGCCACCATGGTGCTTTATACCAACATTGCAATTTCTCTCTTTTTCATCTTAAACAAGTACATTCAAAGCATTTTAGGTGCATTTGAACTATGTTTAGCAGCTCTTCATAATCTATGATTGGATCATTGGTCAAGATTTGGGTCGTGGTAAGCAAGCACGAGTTTTGTTTAGAGCAATGATACATTCTAAGCAATCTTTGTGCAGGACAACGTGGATTCCAAGTTGAAACATATCTATCAAAAAAAGTGCCTTGCTATGGTTAGATCATGGTCATTGGACCAATCAAGAGTATACATGTTAGGATCTTATAAAATCCATAGAAAACCATGCATATGTGTAGA
This sequence comes from Sequoia sempervirens, assembly GCA_007258455.2. Classification (NCBI taxonomy): domain Eukaryota; kingdom Viridiplantae; phylum Streptophyta; class Pinopsida; order Cupressales; family Cupressaceae; genus Sequoia; species Sequoia sempervirens. The sequence goes on along the minus strand of VDFB02059460.1, from coordinate 29,540 downwards.
GCCACGATGCTACCATTCATATATATACCAATAATCTTTTACATGCAAAATATTTTCAATCACCTCTTTATAGAAAATTGAGAATCTATGATTTAAATATAAAAATGCTATATGTGGATTTTGAAGAACACTATCTATTAGAATAATTTTTGATGGCTCCATTGCTAAACAAGATGCAACAAAGAATTTTTTTTTTAGGTCAGTCCATTTTGTGTCTGCACAGCTCAAAGTGAAAAAAAGGGTGGGTATACCAAGTTGTTCGATCATAGCGGTTAGTTGGGCCTGGAAAGAGTTCTAGAAAGAGTGGGTCCCATGAAATGACGCCCTATATCACATCACCTGATCAACTAGTTGGTGGTCAAAGGGGGCTTGAAGTTGTTACCTCAAAGTAGTAATCAACCTAGGGATTCTATCCTCCACATCCACTCTAACAAAAACATAGATAGTTTGTTGGTTGTGATGTCTCATAATCAAGTTGTAGAGAAAATATCTAAACCTAACATTTTTTCCAAACCTATGGTCAAAATGTCTCATTAGGTGGAGGGCATATTCATGCAAGTGAATTTTAATATTTCTCAATTGCAGGGGAAGCGCTTCTCCAGTGGGGAACAATGTTGGAAAGGCCATTGAGAATAAACCTTTAGTTTTGTATTCATTAATAGGAGAAGAGCTAACTTCAGGCTAAGATAAGATATTCTAGTCTTTTTCTCCAATTTGCAAGACGTCTTTTATTGCTTTCATCTCTCATCTACCATTTGGTAAGCAAGGAATAAATGATGAGAAGTTTGAAGAGCCATTTTCTTCTTGTCCAACATTTGTTGAGCTGGTTAATGGCATTAGGTCTTCACTTGAAACTTTCTCTATTGTATGCAACAAACTAGACACATCAACAACAACATCAAGTAACATATTAAGAGCCTCAACATCACTCTCAACATCATTGTAGTATTTTTCATATTGGATTTTGTATTTCAATGCATCCATGACATGATGTTTATTAACATAACAATCATAATTCCCACCTTCAATAGTGGTCTTGTGAACAATAACGACCTTAAGGTCTTTTAGACAGTGTGAAAAAAGTTTTGCGATGCTTGAGATATCCTAAGGGAAGCTTATCATGTGACCACTATATTTAAATTGGCCTCCTCTAGTGTGGGTGACCTATAAAATAGGAGCCACCCTAGCAATAAGCTTCTCTTCAACTTGTGTTAACTTTTTGAGTAACAATGGTTGTGGGCCTAGATCTATTCCATTTGTGGAGTTTAACTGATGGGCACCTTTTTCAAAATAATGCCTTACACATATGGCTTTTGACCCTTACATTTGAGTGCACATCCCTATGTAGCTTTCCCTACATATTTGGCAAACAGAAAGGTTGGAGAGAACATCTATATGATGTTGAAATCACTTTACCACAACATGATAGCTATTGTTGAATATTTCTTTGAGGTATTGTTTGTGTGTTCATGCAACAAGGGAGCTCCTCTTATATTGTATACAAGGGTAGTCTTTTCCATTGGAATTTAATGTTGCAAGGGAGAACTGTTTCCATTTTCACGTGTAGATGTGCTTGTTGTAGCTATCCTTTGCTATAAGTATTTTCTGTGACGCTTAATGGATATTTCTTTTCTATGCTCCCTATAGTACAAATAGTTTTGTTGCTATTTTTTACCCTTTCTAAATTCAACAATTGATTGGGTTGTGCAACTTGACTCTACCCATACAATCTAAGAATATACATACAAGCTCAAGTACATTAGGATATATGAATATACATATATACCCATACATACATTGAAAGTGGCAATTATACATAAGCATATAACAAAATATATGTCTATCCATTTGTATATGAATCAATATCTGTGAATAACCAAAAACAGAATAGCGTAGGTTGAATATTAGGAAATATTAAATTCTACTTGAATATACATAGAGGACTTGGGAACCTTAGGACAAGGAGAGCTGGATAGTAAGACTATTCTCATGCGAGGCTTAATGCATCCTCCAATTATTGTGCAATGGGGGCAAGTAAAGCAAAGTAAATTTGAGTAGGCAGAATAAATGCAATTTGAATGTTGTCGTCTCACATACACATATACATATACATGTGCATACATGCATACATATACATACATATAGATATACAAAGATACACATACATATAAATATACATATACATATATACATAAATACATACATATACATGTATATACATATATACATACATATACATATACATATACATACACATATACATATACATATATATACATACGTATACATATATATATATACATCAAAGCAATCCTTTTATATGTTGGAAAATAGGAATGCATAACTAGTTCGACATGTATATGCTTTGTCAAGATGGTCCATTTAAATGTACACCTAGAAGCGAAGAGAATTGGAAACAATAACACCAAATTTGCAACAAGTACAGGATAAAGTGGAACCATACTTATGGGATTAGGATCTGAAGGTCAGGTGGCCACGCCCTTAGAGCTAGACTCCATGGAGAGACCAATAGGTGTTGGCAAGAAATCAATATTGGGGGCCTCTACACACCCATCCACAGCCCACTTCTGTAGACATAGTTCTATGAGATTATTTGCAGTGACACAATGTTACAATTTGAGTTCACTAATTGATAACTCTATTTCACAATTTAAAAAAAAAGATCAGTGTACTGTAGCATCCAAATGCTAATTGGTACACAACTTAAAAATATCAATTTATAACCATTCCACTTTTAATATTGTTTAAAGAAGACACTTGAGATACTATAAGAAGAATAGAAATCCACTTTTAATGGTATGGAAACACCAGGGGATACATCAAGAACAATAAAAATAATAAATGAAAATGCATATAGCCTCATATGTATCTCTCTATCTTTCAAGATGCTTATATGTGTGTGCATGTGGAATTTTATTTTTTCTATGAGCCAAGGAAGATGATTCTTACAATACTATAATTTTGAAGCAAAGCTGCTATGGCTCTTTTGGAAATGCAAATTAATCAATATATTTTCCTACCTGTCTAATAAAGGAAACAACAACCATTACTAAAGATTCAAACATATGTCATGCTTCAGTATTTTCCTAATAGTTCTTTTACGATTTTCCTATCTTTCTATAATATTTAACGACAAATAATGGAGCTTCAATGTAGAATATATGCACGTATATATGTGTACAAATAATTAAGTACATATATGCATTGAAATTCCCCTTGATGAACACATTTACAAACACACACATATAAGCATATATATGTATCCATATACATAGGATTCTATCTAAATACTTATGTATAGTATATTTTTTATCACCATTTAACTCTTGAGCTTGGAATTTATGAAGATAAGAAACATCCAAATTGTTTTCCCCCTCAATTAACCAATTGGGAAGGCTGCAAATTTAAAACTTTTTGGTTACTTATACCATATTGTCTACTCAAAAGTTTGGCATTAGTATAGGCAGCAAAGCGGTTGAATTTGAACCCTTCTCAACCAATCAAATAAGGGACAATTCATTTTGGATGCTTACTTTCATTTTGGGGACCCTACATCTTTTTTATGTAAAAAAAATCTTGCAGATTTATTTGAACTTATAGGCAGATTTTTTTTTTTAAACATTTTGATACAAGATTCAACATACATCCTTTATAGGAAAATATCAAAGACAAATAAAGAATTGTATAACAGGTATCAAACACATCCTTTATTGGTTTCTCAATTGAAAATTCAAGCAACATTATATCCCACTAAATATTAGAGACAAAATCGGAAAATTTGAAAACAACTAGTAAAAGAAAAAGTTAAAAATCATAGGCAGATCATAGATGAGTTGGAACCCACACTAAAAATTCTCATAGAAGGCAAGTAGGTTGTGTAAAACTTGGTTTGTCAATTCAAATTTTAAGCTACATTGTTTGGTATGAAACCCATATTAAATAGAACTCATAAATCCAATGAGCACCAATAATCTACACAACCTCCCCACAATGGCACATGCTTAATCAACAATTCAAGCTACATCGGCTGGCAATAATTTTTTTAGTCAAATAGAGAATTTGAAAAAGAGATATTGCATAACAAATCCTCTTTCCAGCCAAGCCAATAGGGAGCCCGCTTGAAATTTCATACCGATAAATTGAATAGATAAAAGGGATATTAGAAACAATAACACTTACCAACTGCCAAACTAATTTTATATCCATCATGTTCATAATCTACAAATTGTCCACCAACACATATGCGAACTGATAAAAAAACAATAAATGCAGGGCAATAAAAAATACTAACCCTAAGCATATTTATTGAGCAAACAAACAAGGTTCCACTACAATTCCCCCTATGGTAAGAGGTAGAAGGTAGAAAATGCACAAGGATAGACCTAGGTGCATCGCGAGAAAGCACTTGTCAGAAAATATGCACATTATGTGATTGCTCCAATTCGTAGATGGGTTGATGTATGATATATATGTATTTGAAAGAGATCTTCATTCTCTTTGTAGTGCCCCTCCGTCGTGACTTGTCTGTATTTCGTGTAAGCGTCTATTTGTGTTATCATTGATAAGTGTGTTTTGGTTGCGTGATAAACGTAATATTTTGATGGCATTGTTTACTCAAGTAATTAAATTAACTTTGATTAAATAAATTGAGAGATTAAAATAATAACTAAATTAATTAATATTAAGAAATATAAAAGTATAAAATTTATTATTAAATGATTGAATTGAATTTTTGGTATGGCTTTAAACAATAATTAATAATTTATTAGTTGTTTGAAGCTAATTAATTAAACATAGAAAAATAATGTGATTTTTAATTAAATAAAGATAAAAAGTTTTCGAACTGATGTAAAAAGCAAGCGAAAATAGAAAAGGGATGGCAAAAGATAAAAGCGAAGTAAAAGATGGAAGTATTTCCATGCATGAGCATGCACGACTCAAAACTGTAATTAGAAAGGGGAAACTTGCTTATCTTGTGGATTTTTTTTTCGAAAGTTCATTCTCATCTTGGGCTTTATGTATACAAATCTTGGAGAAATGAGGGGGTCATTCATTCAGAGAAAACACCTGAATCATCTTCTGATTTGAAGGTTGTTAATGGTTATTGTGAGGGTTTTCTAGAAAGTTATCGGTTGTGTTTTAAATGGCAGGGCTTTGTACTCATCCAGGGGGTTTCTAGGGAGATTGCATGGCAACGACTTAGCCAGGTTCTTTTCTATCTTTGAATTTCGCTTTTGTTGATTATTTCTATAGGTGACTTACCTTGAAGAGCTACAATCTCATTCTTGGAATTCACAATTTTTATATATCTTGTTTGGGCAATTGATGTATCGGTTTTGATTTCAATAGATTTACATTTGTTTATAAGTTATTGGCCTTGTCTATCAATCCATGGTTTCATGCTTTTCGCTTTGTTTATAAAATGCAATTTGTTCTATTTGGGCTACTTTGCCGCTGTCTAGAGGATAAAACCTCCATTTTTGCATACCTCTCCTAGCTTAATCTTTGGCACACCGACCTTCTGGTTTCGCCTTGTGTTAAGGATGACTTTCCTTGTTTTGTGAGGTCAATACCTCTTTTTCTTGCCCATTCAATGGGCAGATTCCTTTTATGATGGCCTCCATGTAATTTAGATTCTGAGGTTGCTTCGTTGTTTCATCTAATCTGGTCTGTTTATTCTTGTGGTTTAACGCCTTCCTCCCAAACTGTTTACCCTTCATTGGGAGTACCTTAAGTCTATATGGTTCTTCCCCAATGCGTCGTTGTTTGTACCTTATGTTAAAACATTTTTCTTTGAGTGCTTCATTAATTCAATATTCTTGAGAGCCTCCATGCGAAATCGATTCAGCCCTTCCCAATAGAGGATGCCTTTTTCTTTTGATGGCTTGTTTCTAATCTAAAAATTTGATAGAATTGTTATTTAGGTATAAATCGATGGTTTTGGGTTCCTTTGAATACTGTGTGTTCATCGACATGATGGTAATAGAATCAAATGCTATATATATAGACACTTTTTGTTTCTTTTTCGTTGGATACACTCTAAGCTTTTGCAAATCAATTCTTTACATTTGTGATGTTCCTCATTGTAGATGCATTGTTTTTTTTCCCTGGGCTACATGTTGCAATATATTTGTAGTTTTGATTGTAGTTGATAAGAAGATTTGAATTACTGTATTGTAGATTTAATTAGACTCCCTCTTTTTGTTGCTCAATAGTGAATCCTTCCCTTCATATTGCTGCCTTGTCGGTGGATTTGAATTTGTACTATAGATAATACTGTCTCCACCAATCCTTTCGCATTTCCTAAAAAGAAGTTAACTTCTCCTTAGCCACATTTTCTGATCATAGGTATTTTCTATATTAGCATTTCAAATAAGAGTGTGATGAATCAATCATTTTGAGAAGTTGATACCTATGGATTCCTTATTTCTTTTGATGTTGTGTCTATGGTTATCTAGACTGACCTCGGTATTTATTAAGTGTTTGACATTTGATTTATTATTTATGGGATTTAAGATTAAATTCATTCCCTCACGATTACTTAAAATTTTAATAGAATACATGTTATCTTTTAAAGCCTAAAAGGCTTAGGAATAAAGTACGAAATTTCTTAAGCAAAGTACTTGTTAAGTGTAATAAAGAAAAGGAGGCTAGGAAATATCCTACTTTGCTAAAACTTTTATTTTGATTTTCAAAAAAAGAAGATTTATAGTTTTAAATATGAGGAGAAGATAATTTATTTAATATTTATAATTTATGAGAATATTTAAAAGAATAATTACATGTTTATGGTATTCATCAGTTATTTTCAAATATAATTAGGTATTTTAAATTAAAAACAAGTTGGTTTTATTAAAAAATTTATATAGTTAATAAAAGAGTTGTTTATAGTTAGAAATTTAAGAAAATATTTAGATAATAAATTGGTTGTATTAATGATTAAGGGAAAAGTATGTTGATCTACCTATTTCCTATCTAAATTAATGATACATGTATTAGGATTAGTAAATGGAAGAGTTATTTAGATGAGGTAGGTTGCTTGTTGGTTTAATTGGAAATGTAGGTTTACTTATTAAGTTAAGGGTTTTAGCAGCGGCGTAAAATGTAAATGATATCTTAAATGTTAATTATGATTTGTCACTTGAAAGTGTTAGTGAGAGTGCTTTGTAGCAGAAATATGAATTGAGTTAATTATAAATATGTGTATAATTGCTTTAGTGTTTTTTTTTTATATGATCTTATAAAGATGTAAGAGTAAAATGTAAATTGTTGTTTAGAATGATGTTTGAAGTTAAATACTTTGAACGTGTGAAGGAATCAAAGAATAATTAGTTGCTTATGATAATTGATTAAAAAATAGGAAAAATTAAGTCCTTATTGTGTTAAATAATTTAGTTTGATCAAGAGAAAGGTGTGAACATAATTGAGTGGAAGAGAAGATTGTTTTAGTTTCTTTTGAATAATTATAGGATATAGTAAGTTCTATTGAATCTATTTGTAGTTTTGTTAACTTGTATAATAATAGGTGTAGAATTTAAGTGATCATTATTTAATTAGAGGGTAACAATGCAAGTGATCATGTTAGTGGTTTAGTAAGTCGTAGTAAGACTATTTACTACCTATTGTATTGATATTTCCTTTTTATGTGTTACAATGTTTAAGATTGTTCGTGTAAGCAAATTAGTGAATGGATGTTGGTTTGGTTAATGGAGGTTGAGATGATTGTTTGTTGTACCAATTTAATGAAAGTAGAAATGAGTTTGAATTGATCATTTTAACTATTACAATCATGGTTGTTGTGGGTGCTTGATTGTGTTGGATTAAAAGATAATTTTGATGGGTCCTTTCATTGTGACTTTTCTTGAGTTGATTTTGGGATGGGTGTCCTCTCTCATTTAATTTTTGCTGCTATTCATTTGGAAACTTGTATGGTTTTCTTTCACCATAAGTGGTGAATTATTGGTTTGTTTTGATTTGAGGAGATCTTACCCATTGAAATTTGTGATGATTTATGTGTGCGATTTGGAATCTAAGATGATCTTGATTAACTATGGTGGAATTGATTGTTATTTATGTTTGAATTGAATACTATTGGTTTATTGCGGTTGAGTTTTGAAGTGAGTTGATTTTGGTTATTACCTTAAGGAGGGAGCTTGTTGTATAAAGTGGTTAGGAAATCTTCCAGGAGCGAGGATAATTTTATTGATTCTTCATTGATATGGCCTTTTGGAAAAGTTTTGGTCATAATTGTGATTTTGAATTATGGGAGGATTGTACCTAATTTTATGAGTGTTTATGTATATGGCTATTGGCGAGATGGTATATGCCTTGCGTGTTATTCAGTTTGAGATATTGTACTTTTCTATTTTTGGTACAACCTCTTGATACTTTGGTTATGTGTTCTGGGTCTCTAGGGAGAGTGGCTCTTCATGGGGCCTGGTGCCTTAGATAGGAGGAAGGGCACAGGATAACCCATGTAAGAGTTAGCTTAACAAGTGAAAACCTAATAATTGAACTTAGGGGAATGGGTAGTAATAACATAATAAGATAATATTGGATACCTTGTCTATCCATTAGGGCTATCAAAGAATAATGGAAGACTGAGGAGGCCGTGGTTGGAAAATTCATTACCTCATCCTCATGAGAGGTTAATGACTCCACATAAGTCACCCTATGGGGTCGATGCCTCAAGTAGGAGGAAGGGCTAGGATAACCATAGATGGGGGCTGACGCCTCAAGCAACCTGGTATAACCAGTGCTTGGAGGAAGAGCATAGGATAACCCATATAGGACTATGCGATGACACTCTCCACTAGTTTCCCTTATGCTTTGTTTCCTTGGTTACCTCTGGAAGTGTGTTATTATTGTGGTCTTGGATTTACTTTGCAATTGATTATTGTGTATTGTTTATTTATTGTTAATCTAATTGAAAACAAAACACTAAATGAAACCTTAATCTAAAGAAAAGCTAAATGAATTCAAATCAAACAAAGTTTTCTTCAGAGCCGTCCCATTTTCCTCTATCTCCAGGAATTTGAAGTTGCTGCTCTTAGATTTGATGTAAGCTCCTCCAAATGGCTGCTGTAGAATGAGTATACAAATGAAAACTACTATTCTATATGCTGGTGGAGTGAAATTGTTTAACGGATATGAACAGGGGCTGTAGATTATACACAGGGGCTGTGAATGAAATGTATCATGATATGCTACTATGCTATGAAATAAAATGAAAATGAATGTTAAAAAGGCTTATGCTATGGATGCTTAAGAGTTATTTGACTATAGTTTCTCTGCTAAAAACTTCTATATGATTTGGAGCTCCCGACAGTTGTATTTATAGATTTTTGCAGGCTCAATCCTGGCTGGCAAGAATCTACGGCTGTGAGATTGTCTGGTAAGTTTGAATGGTGATAGATGGAGAGGTTGAGAAGAAGATGGAAGAGGTTGAGAGGTTGGAGAGAAGGATGGATTCTTGTCTTCAACCCACGGGAACAAGCCTGCACAGAAACATAGAAAATTAATTTTCTGTTTTGGCAGTTTGTTTCCCGGGAGTTGAAGATAAATCCCAAATTAAATAAATAAATTTATTTAATTTCATTTATTGCATTTGATTTTTTTATTTTTATACTATGGAAGATTTAATTAAATATTTTGAAATATTTAATTATGATGTGACTTTAGAAGAATATGAAATATTTAGAAGTTTTAATTAAATATTTTTGGAATATTTAATTATAAATAGATTTTTAAAGAATTTTGAAATGATTTTAAGAATGAATTTTTAAATTGGTTTAGAGAAAATAATTAAATATTTTGGAATATTTAATTGTAAATGATATTTAGAAGAAGAATAATATTTTAATATTTATTTGAATAAGATATTCAAACGAAGATATTGATAATTAATATAAATAAATCGTAATGTTTATTTAATTAATTAAGAAATGACTATGAAAAGATGATTAAATATTCTTATTTATTTATCCAAAATAAAAGAATGAAGAAATTTAAATAAATTATTTAAATTTATTTATACGTAGATAGAATTCGAAGATTTTAATTAAATATTAAAAATATTTAATTAATTACCAGACAATGTGATGTGACCATTTTAAAGTGTATACAATTATGATTGTTGCTTTTGATTTATCTATGATGTGCTTTTTTTATGGTCATGTGTTTACTATGATTGGATCTTGGTTGTTTTCATTTATGATCTTTGAAATATTTTGTTGTTTCTTTTGGAGTTATTGTTAATATGATATTTTGTATGATGTTGAGTCTTGTGGTTCCCTGTTTGGATGTTCTTGGTTGAGGTCTCTTTCTTGCCAGCTCCTAGTATGAGGGGTGGGTCTTCGGACTCATGTGGTTAGGTGGAATGTGCTAGGAACCCCATTGGGTCCCCAGTCAAGGATCAAGAGGTGCGGATTGGTGCCAGTTGTGGTGACTCTAGAGTTGTATCCATCTTTGAGCCACTTATGATACTTTGTATTCATCTGTTCAACTATATCTTTCTACATGGATTCCCATTCATGTTGGAGAACACTGTTGTGTCATTGTAATGAAATGTAATGTTATATCTTGTGTGGCTTTTGATCCATGGTAGTTGTTATTCGATACATTATATCTATGGAAATATGTCCCTTGCTTTTATATGATAATATAAAGTTTATCATTTTGAGTTTTGAGGTAATTGTGTATATATGTTGTATATTTAGACGTGGATGGTTTCTTATTAATGTTTTTTCATGTATGTGTTACATTTGTAAATGTTTACTTTGTTTTGGATTATATCTTTGGATTTCATTCTTTATCGATGTTGTATGGATTTAAGTTTCGTAATGACTCCTCGTGTACCCCAAGGGATGTAAGTGTTAATGGATTTGTTTAATTGAGTTTTATGACTTATGACTCAATGTGCATCTCATATATGTTTAGATTTACTTTTAAAAAAAATTGTATAGTAATTTTTGTTTTTAATTGTCCTTTGGGGTTCACACGATGGGGCATCACACTCTTTCTTTCTTCCATCAAAAAATATGGTTAGACTTGGTTATTTGCACATTGTTGGTCTATTGTTTTGGTTTTTTGTGTGTATCTTTGGTGTTGTAGCCATTAGCATGGGAGAAATTGTATTTATTTGTGTGTAGGGTTTAGGGTTGTATCAAAACATTAACATATTAAAGATAAAATTACTTTGGTGGTTGTCCATTATTATTTTAGTAGGTCTTTTATAACTTCTCTATTTATGGTAATGTAGCTCAAATTTTCCATGAAGCTTGTGGGTTTATATTACATGTGTTCTTTGCATAGATGATTAATGCAAAAACCAAAATTTGAAACATATTGATACAAGATTCAACCTACATCCTTTATAGGAAAATATTGAAGAAAAATAGAGAATTGTATAATAGGTATTAGACATATCCCTTATTGGTTTCTCAATTGAAAATTCAAGCAACATTATTTCCCACTAAATATTATAGACAAACTAAAAAAATTGCAAAAAAACTATTAGAAGAAAAGCTAAAAATCATAGCTAGATCACAAATGAGTTGAAACCCACACTAAACATTCTTATAGAAGGAAAGTAGGCTATGTAAAAATTGGTTTGTCAATTCAAATTTGAAGATATATTGTTTGGTATGAAACCCATATTAAATAGAACTCATAAAGCCAATGAGCACAAATAATCTACACAACCTCCCCATAATGGCACAAGCTTAATAAAAAATTCAAGCTACATTAGCTGGAAATAATTTGTTGAATCAAATAGAGAATTTGCAAAAGAGTTATTGCATAAAAAATCCTCTTGTTGGCCAAGCCAATGGGGAGCTTGCATGAAAGTTCAACAGATAAACTGAATAGATAAGGGTATGTGTAGGATCATAATGAGCCAAAAAGTGGCGATATGATTGCTATTTGTAGGGTATGTGGCTGACGACTTTTTTTAACCAAAAATTGATGAAATGAAAAGGGTTTTTAAAGGAGATTCTCAGCTTTCCACCAATATAAATCATACTTTACTTTGAATTTAATAAATAATTATTATTCATTTTCTATTTGAATTATGACTAAAGTCCTGATTGATAAGATGATTAAAAAACATCTATAGCTTTCAAACGGTATCACTTTTTTTGAATCCAAAAGATGCATTACATTCTATGCTTCCCATACTATAGGATTAAAAAAATAAAAATTGAATTTCATGAAGTTTTGACCTAGTTAAGGTGGTTAGACATGAGAGTTTTTATAATTTTAAAAAGTTGTAATAAAAAATTCATAATCAATTATTTACTTGGAAAAAAATTACAAAAGAAATATGTATCACATCCAGACATGGGTCCTCTATTTATGTCCAAAATATTATAAAAAAATATTATCATTTTATTGTGGTTAGGGTGGTCAGACTGACAGCTACTTCTTATTTTTTCCCTAAAATTTCAGTACTACTACATTGAAATTTCAAATTTTCACCAAATAGATTCTTTTAAAAAAAATAAACCTAGTAGTTTACAAACTACATTCAATTTACTATAGATTCTATTCTTACATATTTTCAAAATAATATAGATAACTTATTCAAATTTTTACGTCAAGTTGCCTAACTCTGATTTTTTTGATTTTTTTGCGACTTAAGGGCTTGTTTTTTCCATGATGATCCTGCACATACCCATAAAAGAGATATTAGAAATAATAAAACTTACCAAATTCCAAACTAATTTTATATCTATCATGTTCATAATCTGTAAATGGTCCTATGTTAATGCATCCACTAGCACAGATGCAAACAGATAACCTAAACAATATATGCAAGGCAATAAAAAATACTAACCCTAAGCATATTTATTGAGAAAACAAACAAGGTTCGACTACAATCCCCCCTATGGTAATGGGTAGAAGGTGAAAAATGCACAAGGATAAACCTAGTCACATCACAAGCAAGTGCTTGTCAGAAAATATGCACATTATGTGATTGCTCCAATTCATGGATGGATTGATGTATTATATGTATGTATATATACATGTATGTGTATAGATATATACATGTATGTGTGTGTGTGTATATATATATATATATATGCATGTGTATAGATATGTATATATGGATAAATATATATATATATATATATACAATCCCCCCTATGGTAATGGGTAGAAGGTGAAAAATGCACAAGGAAAACCTAGTCACATCACAAGCAAGTGCTTGTCAGAAAATATGCACATTATGTGATTGCTCCAATTCATGGATGGATTGATGTATTATATGTATGTATATATACATGTATGTGTATAGATATATACATGTATTTGTGTGTGTGTATATATATATATATATATATATATATATATATGCATGTGTATAGATATGTATATATGGATAAATATATATATATATATGTTTTACTAATAGTTTTATTACAATCCCCCCATTTCTGTATAATACAAAATGACACATAATGCAACTCTTTTTATATAGAGACACATAGCAAGAAGACATTAACAATAAATAAATTATTTATGCAAAAAACCCATGTATAAAAGAGTATCCCAACAACAACTTCAAACAAAATAGCCTATGGGATAATAAATGTTTATACATTTGTTTATATATGTATATATGGATACACACATGTATGCACATTTTACTATCAGCTCTATTACAATTTCCTTGTTTCTCCATATAATTGAATGCCAGATAATGTATCTCCTCTTATACAATTACAACTATTTGTTAGCATACTACAAATAAGATTCCCACTTTATTCAAATGAAAAGCATGCAAGCTTAATGATAAAACTGTCAAACTCCAGAATCAATAAGACGTTTTGCATCGGTAGTTTACATAAATGATTAATTTATTGTTTATCTCTTTCGTTCTCTCCCATATTGATTAAATTGCATTGTTGAAAGAGCGATTTACAATAGATAAAAGAGCTAAACACAAACTCTATATTATGTAGTTCAATTATAGTTCTATGCAAAATATTGGTACAAGACAAGTAGTCTATATAACACTTGTTATAGCTATTAGGATGCTACTCACGAATCAGATGTATGTCATTCTCTAGGTTTTTTCCTTACAGTTTTCTTGCAATTTTCCTATTTCTCTATAACATTTAATCCAAATAATGTAGCTCAAGTTTACAACATATTCATGTCTATATGTATGTATATGTGTACATATATGTATAACATATACATACCTATTACCTTAAGAGGAATTGTAATTAAATGTTGGCCTATTGTTTTGGTTGTTTGTGTGTATACCCATTTTGCAGATTAATAAGATATTATTGTTCTATATGGATGTAGAAACTACACTTAAATCTTCCTTCTTCCATTAAAAAATATGGCCAGGGCTGGTTATTTGTACATTGTTGGTCTATTGTTTTCATTGTCTGTCTATATCTTTGGTGTTCCAGCCATTACCATGGGAGCAATTGTAGTTATCTATGTGTAGGATTTAGCATTGTATGAAACCATTGAAATATTGGAGGTAAAATTACTTTGGTGGTTTTCTAGTATTATTCTAGTAGGTCTTTTACAATTTGTCTATTTGTCGTGATGTAGCTCAAATTTTCATGAAGCTTGTGCATTTTTGGAGAACATAATTCTACTAATTTCTACAAATAGAACCACACATATAATCTATGTGAAACTAAAGAGAATCATTGAGATTATGTTCAAAGTAGTTGGTTTTATAGATCTTACAAACTCTTCTCATGAAAAGAATAAAAAAATATTTATCCCATAGAAGAATAAGAATACCTCACCTAGTTGTGCATACATAACATTGAATATTGAAATAGCATTTTCATCATCTGTGTATATCTTTGGTTTTGTAGCCATTACCATAGGAGGAATTGTACATATTTGTGTGCAAGGTTTAGGGCTGTAGGAAACCATTGGCATATATATATGCATACATATATACATACATATATATATATATATACAAAATCATTGAGATTATGTTCAAAGCAGTTGATTTTACATATTTTATAAACTCTTCTCATCCAACTACTAAAAAGCTAGTTATCACATAGAAGTATAAGAATACATAGCCTAGTTCTGCATACACAATACTAAATATTGAAACAGTCTGCATGGTTTAGGGACAGATGAAACCATTGAAACACACACACACACACACATATGCATGCATACATACATACATACATATATATACATATGTAGACACATATATATAATCTGTAATACCCCCATGTTTCTGATACTATTTGCTACTATTGTTTGCTTTTATGTGTTAGTGTGATACTGAATTGTGATGGTGATTGATTCATCGTTTTGGTGTGTGAGGTTGTGTAGTTTAATTAATTGCTACAATTGATATTATTATTATTATGATTTATGATACTTTGTATGTGGGGTTTGGATTATTTTAGTATGTAGTGCTTTCTCTCTAATGTTTATATGTCAATGTGATAATCGTATGGTGATCATGTGATTTGAATTCTGTGTTGCTTTATAATGCAATGGTTCAGTAATTAGTTATGATGTAGTAGTTAAGTATAATGTTATCTTATGATCTATTTGGTTAGAAATGTTAGTTTGCTATTGATGTTATAATTGTTAGAGTAGATTAGGTGAGAGGACAGGGTAGCATCACTCGTTCACGAGTGCCCTGCTACACTGCAATTCCTTCTCACGGTAGGATGTTGATTATATATATATACATGTGCTACTTGACGTTTGCTTGGATGCAGGATTGCAGGAATAAGTCTCGATTCCACCTGCTTCAGCAGTACAGGGCGAGCAATAAATTAACCCAACGGGTAAAAATGTTGAAAAAGGGAGTAGGTTTGGAAGCGTCCCCGTCCCAAGTCCGTCGTCTATTATGAGTCGTGTTATGACAGAAGTTTTCGTTCTCGTTGACTGTGTAGTTTGATTGTTGAGGTATTCTTTTGGTTTATGGTTCATGTTTATTTAATTAACCTTATTTTATAGGATAATGGATTAAAGTTGTTTAGTTGTTTGTTTTAATTGTGTGTTAGTCGAATATTAAATTTAAATATATTATAAATTAAAAAGTGATTCAATTTATTTAAAAGAGTAAATAATTATTTTTAATTAATAATGTTGACAATAATTAAATTAAATAAATATTGTTAAAGATAATTAAATAATATCTTTTTTTTAATATTAAATTAGCAAAATCTTGCATAGATAATAGCTTGTTTAAATAAATTATTTTAATTACAAACTATAGATAAATTTGTGCTTTTAAAAGCTGAAAAGGACCAATAGGAAGGGATTTTTTTGTGAAAAGAAAGCAGGGAAGCTTTATGGAGTTTTATTCTGATTTATTATTGGGAGGAGAAGATTATTCACAGAGGGAAGTTCTGCTCTGTTGTTTTTGGATCTGGAAAAGAAACATAAAAATAAAAGAAAAGAATTTGTGTTGAAAACCTGGGAGAAAATAATTGAGTTAAAGATAGATAGATCAGAAAAGGGAGCTGCAGGAGGCAATCGAGAAGGAGTTGCAGGAGGAGTTCGAAAAGAGGTTTCAGAAGGGATTTTTCTTCAGATCGAGGGACTCCAGGTATTCTCCGTTTAAGTCATTAATATTGCATTGTTCTGTAGCAAATCCGGTTCCTATGTTTTCGAAAATTGATTAAATGATGTTAGGTGAATTGAAAATTTATCGGTATGAAACCCTTGAATCTGCGATAGGGAGTCTTAGTAAAATCATTTGACTGAAAATCAAATTCTGATTATGTTGAAGTTGCTTTGAAAAGAAAGTTCTTTTTATTACTATTTAAATTTGTATGCTCAGATCTTTCTATTAGATAAACAATTTAGTTATATATTTGTGTGGAACCACTGTATAGATATATATATATATATATATAAAATTCTGGTTGGGTTAATTTAATATTTATATATATAGATATACAGATAAATATTGGTTACCTGTATAATTTCATTTTATGTAAAAGGATAAATTTATTCATTTATAAAAAAAAAAGAATTTCGTATATATATAATAATGAATAAAATATAATTATATATTCCATTGAGTTTTATTTTCATCATTCCTTCTTTGATTTCGTATGAATCAGAAATTAATAAAATATAAATTTTAATTACCTGAGCGGAGGCTGTCAGGCGCATATGTTTTGATATTAAAAACGTATATATTAAATTTCATAGGTTCCTGTAATTTTTTTGTTTTTTGTGCCCGAATGGGCGAATGTAAATATCAAAGATTTTTGTTTTGAAAATAAAATAAAACTTAAAAAATTCGATAAATAAATTGTTTTGGGAAGGGAGTGGTCGGCAGTGGCCGTACCACCCCCGACCCCAGGGGTCTGCACAGCAGCCACTAGGCTGCGCACAGCAGCCGAGGGCTGCTGTACGTAGCCCAGTGGGGCTGCGGCCTCCCTTGGGAGGTATGCAGACCTCTCTTTGTTGCGGGCGGTGGGGCCGTGGGAAAAGCCACGGTTTGTAATTTATTTTATTTTATTTTATTTTACTTTATTTTTTATTATTGTTATTTTTTATTTTTAAAAGTTTTCAATTTCATTTAATATAATTCGTATTTATCTAATATAATTCGTATTTAGTTAATAATGTAATTTCAATGTTTTAATTTGATTTTTGATTTATTTCGTATCCGTATTTAGTTAATAATGTAATTTCAATGTTTTAATTCATTTTTTTTATTTATTTATTTCGAACTCGTATTTAGTTAATAATGTAATTTTATATGTTTATGAATGAACGAATTCAGTTTATAATGCATTTATATTTATATATATATAATTTGTGTTAGAATGTTATTTAATAAATTTTAATAAATTATATTTTTATAAATTGATTAATTCGTAGTGTTATATATATATATATATTTTCGTATATATATATATATATATATATATATATAAATGAATTTTAATTATTATTATTATTATTTTTTTAATAATATTTATTTTTAAATATCTGAGTATACATGATTACAATGGATTATAGACCAATTTTGATAGTGTAGCATTAAATAAGCATATAAAAATATATGTCCGATAGGTATGTATATATATATATATATATATATATATATATATATATATATATATATATATATATATATATATATATATATATATATATATATATTTATATGTAGATAAAAGTGGGATTTGTTTGTAAGTTGTGATTATGGGAAGATTATATATATATTTTTGTAGTGTTATAGTGCATTTGTGGTAATTAGAAATAAATTATATATTTTGAATAGAATGGAGTTTCTTGGGTTATTGATTTATTTATTTGTTGGAATTGTTATGCATTGGAAATATTTAAGTCTAGTATTGATAAAACGTAATTGTTATCCTTAAGATCTTTTGTTAAGTCCATTGTGATACTCTTCATTGTTTCATTGTGTCGTAGGGGAAAACCCTAGAATTATCTTATTTAGTTATAGGAGTCTAAGTCGTGTTTAGGATTTCCAGAGGCGGGGATATTATCATTGGTGTTCGATCTTGTATTTTGATGTTGTCCATATGTTTTGGCTTCGGGTGTGGTATTGATGTATACTTGGATCGTATCGTTTATGAATGTCATACATGTGATTTTGGGCGAGAGGGTTGTGCCTCGCAATTGAGCCATTGTTGATTCAGTTTCCCTTGTTGATACAATCCTGTGAGTTGGATATTCTTGTGCTAGAGTGTCTAGAGAGAGTGGCTCTAGTGGGGGTCGGCGCACGAAGGGGCTGTCAGGGTAACCCACATAGAGTTAGATTAATCAGTGATAACTTAAGTAATAAACCACGGGTGGGGATTAAACATTAACAAGATAATTGTGAAGCCTCGTCCACCTGTTAGTGTTATCACAGACTAAAGGGGACTGAGAAGGCCGTGGTTGGCAAGGTCATTGCCTTGTCTTCACGAAAGGTTAATGACTCTGCATGAGTAACCCTATGGAGCGGCGCCTTGAGATAGGCTGTCAGGAGAACCATAGATGGAAGCGGCACCTCAACTTGGTTGTCTGGAGAATCCATATAGAGATGGAGGCGGCACCTTGTGATAGGTTGTCAGGATAATCCATGTGAAACCATGCGATGACACTCTACTCTAACATTCTGTTTGTGTTGATTTCTGAAGTCCTCTGGAAGTGATTTATTGATTTATCTTTGGTCATGGTTGGAAGTGATTTATTGATTTATCTTTGGTCATGGTTGGAAGTAGTACTTGATATTATGTCTTGAGTTTGATATTATGTCTGTAGTTTCTTTGATGTTGTGATTGTGACTTGTTGATTACGTTTCGAAGTGGTTGTTGTTGTGCCTTTTGGTTTTGTTGTTGTTAATTTTTCTATGTGGTCTTTGATGTTAAGTTGTCTGTCTGGAGTTAGTTTTGTGTTATTGTTAGACGTGCTTGGTCGGGGACCCTTCCTTGTCTACTCTCAGCACGGGGGTGGTTGGGTGGAACGTGCTTCGCACCCCGTTGGGTTTCCCCTTTCTGTTTCAGTTATATCTTTTATTGCAGGCTTTTGGAGGATGTCGATGATCCAGTGATCCTTGTTCCAGATGTATGTTATACTTCAGATGTAATATATTCATTGATGTATTGTCTCCCACGTGTGTTGGGATGACCATGTTGTAAATTGTATATGTGGTTATTGGGATGTAAGTTCAGACAATTGTATTTTGCTATCATTTGGATGTAATGTATATTCAGGCCTTGTATTTATTCAGGAATTGTCACTTGTAATATTTGGATATGTTATGTTGTATCTATCGAAATATGTAACACTTTCTATCATGATAATTCCATGTATTGTCCTATGTGCATGTGGTATTAATATGGTTATTGTTTAATGGATATGTAAATGATGAAATGGGAATTAATAGATTTATATAATTGTTTAATTATTGTTTATCTTATTATCGATGTTATGGGTTAGAATAGTCATGTCACTTCGTGTACCCCATTGGAACAAGTAGTGCCTCTTAATATATTGTTATGTTGTAATACTTAAGTATGTTATTATATTCTTTTAAAAAATAAAATTGTTCCGTTGTTTTAGTTCCTTTGGGGTTCGCACGGTGGGGCGTGACATACTCTCGGCATCTTTCCTGCCATACACATGTTGATGTTTTCATTTTCATTAAAGCTTGTCGGATTGTACTCTTTTATACATGGTTGTTTTGCACAAATAATTAATTTATTGTTAATGTCTTCTTTCTATATGTCTCTATGTAAAAATAGATACATTATTTTCCATTTTGTATTATACAAAAATGAGAGAATTGTAACAGAGCTATTAGTAAAACATACATACATATATTTATCCATATATACATATCTCTACACATGCATATATATATATATACATACATACATACATACATACATATATACAAAATCATTGAAATTATGTTCAAAGCAGTTGGTTTTGCAGATTTTATAAGCTCTTCTCATGCAAAGAATTAAAAAATAGTTATCACATAGAAGAATAAGAATACCTCACTTGGTTCTGCATACACAATACTAAATATTGAAAGAGCCTACAGGATTTAGGGATGGATGAAACCATTGACATGTATATATACATGCATACACACATACATATATATATGCACACATACATACATATATATACACATATATATGCATACATACATACATACATATACATATGTAGACACATATATGTACACGTTGCATCTTTCCTACCGTACACATGTGGTTTTCATTTTCAATAAAGCTTGTCCACTTATAATCTTTTATACACAGTTATTATACATAAATAATTAATTTATGGTTAATGCCTTCTTGCTATGCCTCTGTATAAAAGGAGATACATTATCTGCCATTCTGTATTATAGAAAAATGGGAGAATTGTAAAAGAGGTATTAGTAAAACATGTACATACATATACTTATCCATATATACATATATATACTCATACATATATATACATACATACATACATACATACATACATACATACATACATACATACATACATACATACATACATACATACATACATACAATATATCAACCCAACCACAAATTCGATTTGTCAGCTCTGCTTATTATTCCTTTAGATAGCAGGTTTCAGGGTTTTAAAACTCATGTGTTGCAAAACATATATATGCATACATACATACATATATACATACATACAAATCATTGAGATTATTTTCAAAGTAGATGGTTTTAAAGATATTATAAACTTTTCTCATGCAAACAATAAAAAAATAGTTATCCCATAGAAGAATAAGAATAATTCATAGCAGTTAGTTTTACAGATCTTATAAACTCTTCTCATGCAAAGAATAAAAAAATAGTTATCCCGTAGAAGAATAAGAATACCTCACTTGGTTCTGCATACACAATACTAAATATTGAAAGATCCTGGAGGCTTTAGGGATGGATGAAACAATTTATATATATATGTGCATACATACATACATACATATATATACATATGTAGACACATATATATACTCTTTGCATCTTTCCTGCCATACACATGTTGTGGTTTTCATTTTCAATAAAGCTTGTCGGCTTATACTCTTTTATACATGGTTGTTTTGCACAAATAATTAATTTATTATTAAAGTCTTCTTGCTATATGTCTCTGTATAAAAATAGATACATTATCTTCCATTTTGTATTATACAAAAATGGGAGAATTGTAATAGAGCTATTAGTAAAAGATACATACATATATTTATCCATATATACATACATATATATCTATATATATATATATATATACATACAATACATCAACCCATCTACAAATTCTATCTATCAGCTCTACTTATTGTTCCTTTAGATAGCAGGTTCAAGGGTTTTAACACTGGTGTGCTGCAAAACATATACATACATACATACATATATATACCTATCTATGTGTAGCATTTATGGTTGTATGAAACCATTGACATATCTATATACATTCATACATACATACATATATAAAAAATCATTGAGATTATGTTCAAAGCAGTTGGTTTTAAAGATCTTATAAACTTTTCTCATGCAAATAGTAAAAAAATAGTTATCCCATAGAAGAATAAGAATAGTTCATAGCAATTGGTTTTAGAGATCTTATAAGCTCTTCTCATGCAAAGAATAAAAATATAGTTATCCCATAGAAGAATAAGAATACCTCACTTGGTTCTGCATACACTTGATACTAAATATTGAAAGAGTCTGTAGGCTTTAGGGATGGATGCAAGCATTGACATATATATATATATATACACATGCATACACACATACA
Organism: Sequoia sempervirens; assembly: GCA_007258455.2. Classification (NCBI taxonomy): domain Eukaryota; kingdom Viridiplantae; phylum Streptophyta; class Pinopsida; order Cupressales; family Cupressaceae; genus Sequoia; species Sequoia sempervirens. The sequence continues at coordinate 7,253 of VDFB02059460.1, read as the reverse complement.
AATATATATATATATATATATATATATATATGCACACATACATACATATATACACATATATATGAGTACATACATACATATACATATGTAGACCCATATATATACTCTCTACATCTTTCCTGCCATACACATGTTGTGGTTTTCATTTTCAATAAAGTGTGGCATCTTATGCTCTTTTATACATGGTTATTTTACAGAAATAATTAATTTATTGTTAATGGATTCTTGCTATATGTCTTTGTATAAAAAGAGAGACATTATCTTCTATTCTGTATTATACAAAAATGGGATAATTGTAATAGAGCTATTGGTAAAACATATGGGTATGTGTAGGATCATGATGGGAAAAAAAGTGGCGATATGATGGGTATTTGTAGGGAATGTGGCTAATGAATTTTTTTTTACCTAAAATTGATGAAATGAAAGGGGTTTTTAAAGGAGATTCCTAGCTTTCCACCAATATAAATTATCTTTTACTTTGAATTTAATTAATAATTATTATTATTTATTTTCTATTTGAATTACGACTAAAGTCCTGATTGATAGGTTGATTGAATAACATCTATAGCTTTCAAATGGTATCACATTTTTTGAATCCAAAACATGCACATTCCATGCTTCATCTACTATGGGATTAAAAAAAGAAAAATTGAATTTCATAAATTTTTTTACCAAGCTAAGGTGGTCAGACATACATGTTTTTATAATTTTTAAAATTTGTAATAAAAAAATCATAATTAATTATTTACTTGGAAAAAAATTACAAAAAATATGTATCACATCCCAGTACATGAGTCCTCTATTTATGTCTAAAATATTATAATTTTATTGTGGTTAGGGTGTTTAGACAGAAACCTACTTATTTTTCCCTAAAATTTAAGTACAAGCTGCATTGAAATTTCAAATTTTCACCAAATAGATTTTTTTTTAAGAAATAAACCTAGTAGTTTAGAAACATTTATTTTTCTACACATTCTATTCTTACATATTTTTTAAATAATATAGATAACTTATTCAAATTTTAACGTCAAGTTGCCTAACTCTGATTTTTCTAATTTTTTTGCAACTTAAGGGGCAATTTTTTCCATGATGATCCTACACATTCCCATACATACATATATTTATCTATATATACATACCTATACACATGCCTATATATATATGCAAGTGTATAGATATGTATATATGGATAAATATATGTATGTATATACAATATATCAACCCATCCACAAATTTGATTTGTTAGCTTTGCTTATTATTCCTTTAGATAGTAGGTTTGAGGGTTTTAACACTTGTGTGCTACAAAACATATACATACATACAAAATCATTGAGATTATGTTCAAAGTAGTTGGTTTTAAAAATCTTATAAACTTTTCTCATGCAAATTGTAAAAAAGCAGTTATCCCATAGAAGAATAAGAATAGTTCATAGCAGTTGGTTTTATAGGTCTTATAAACTCTTCTCATGCAACGAATAAAAAAATAGTGATCCCATAGAAGAATAAGAATACCTCACTTGGTTCTGCATACACAATACTAAATATTGAAAGACCCTGGAGGCTTTAGGGATGGATGAAACCATTAACATATATATATATATATATATATGCCTACATATATACATACATATATATACATATGTAGACACATATATATTCTCTCTACATCTTTCTTGCCATACGCATGATGTTGTTTTCATTTTCAATAAATCTTGCCGGCTTATACTCTTTTATACATGGTTGTTTTGCACAAATAATAAATTTATTGTTAATCTCTTTTTGCTATATTTCTCTGTATAAAAAAAGATACATTATCTTCCATTTTGTATTCTACAAAATTGGAAGAATTGTAACAGAACTATTAGTAAAACAAACATACCTGTATTTATCCATATATACATATCTATAAACATGCATATATATATATATAGATACAATACATCAACCCATCCACAAATTTGATTTGTTAGCTCTACTTATTGTTCCTTTAGATAGCAGGTTCGAGAGTTTTAACACTCGTGTACTGCAAAACATATATATGCATACATACATACATACATACATACATACATATATATAGCCATCTATGTGCAAGGTTTAGGGCTTTATAAAACCATTGACATATCTATATGCATATATACATACATACATACATATATACAAAATCATTGAGATTATGTTCAAAGCAGTTGGTTTTAAATATCTTATAAACTTTTCTCATGTAAATAGTAAAAAAATAGTTATCCCATAGAAGAATAAGTATAGTTCATAGCAGTTGATTTTATAGGTCTTATAAGCTCTTCTCATGCAAAGAATAAAAAAATAGTTATCCCATAGAAGAATAAGAATACCTCACTTGGTTTTGCATACACAATACTAAATACATACATATATATATATATATATATATATATATGCACACATACATACATATATACACATATATATGCATACATACATACATACATATACATATGTAGACACATATATATACTCTTTGCATATTTCCTGCCATACACATGTTGTGGTTTTCATTTTCAATAAATCTTGTCGGCTTATACACTTTTATACATGGTTATTTTACATAAATAATTAATTTATTGTTAAAGTCTTCATTCTGTATGCTTTTGTATAAAAAGAGATACCTTATCTATCATTTTGTATTATACAAAAATGGGAGAATTGTAACAGCTCTACTATTAGTAAAACATGTACATACATATATTTACCCATATATACATATCTATACATATGCATATATATATATCTACAATATATCAACTCATCCAAAAATTTGATTTTTCAGCTTTTCTTATTATTCCTTTAGATAGCAGGTTTGAGGGTTTTAACACCGTTGTGCTATAAAACATATATATGCATACATACATACATACCTATATATAGCTATCTGTGTGTAGGGTTTAGGGTTGTATAAAACCATTGACATATCTATATGCATACATACATACATACATACAAAATCATTGAGATTATGTTCAAAGTAGTTTGTTTTAAAGATCTTATAAAATTTTCTCATGCAAACAGTAAAAAACTAGTTATCCCATAGAAGAATAAGAATACCTCACTTCGTTATGCATACACAATATGAAATATTGAAAGACCCTGAAGCCTTTAGGGATGGATGAAAGCATTGACATATATATATCTATATATATATGTATATATATCTATATATATATAGATATATATATATACATATATATATATATATATATATATATACATATATATATATGTATATATAGTATGTATATATATATGTAGTAGAAAGTATATATGTATATATATATATATATATATATATATATCTATATATATATATATATATATCCATACATACATACATACACACATACATATACATATGTAGAGACATATATATACTCTCTACATCTTTCTTGCCATCCACATGTTGTGGTTTTCATTTTCAATAAAGCTTGTCGGCTTATACTCTTTTATACATGGTTGTTTTGCACAAATAATTAATTTATTGCTAATGTCTTTGTATAAAAAGAGATACATTATCTTTCATATTTTATTATACAAAAATGGGAGAATTGTAACAGAGCTATTAGTAAAACATGCATACATATATTTATCCATATATACATATCTATACACATGCATATATATATATATATATACACATGCATATGTATATATATATATATATATATATATATATATATATGGATACAACATCAACCCATCTAGGAAACCTCCTCAATTCCCACTCAACTCCTCGAGACGTCCCATGGCCCCAAACCGTAAGTAGTATATGCATACACATTGCCATTATTACATACATATATACAAAATCATTGAGATTATGTTCAAAGGAGCTGGTTTTAAAGATCTTATAAAATTTTCTCATGCAAACAGTAAAAAAAAATGTTATCCCATAGAAGAATAAGAATGGTTGATAGCCGTTGGTTTTATAGATCTTATAAGCTCTTCTCATTCAAAGAATAAAAAAATAGTTATCACATAGAAGAATAAGAATACCTCACTTGGTTCTGCATACACAATACTAAATATTGAAAGATCCTGCAAGCTTTAGGGATGGATGAAACCATTGACATATATATATACATACAAATGCATACACACAGACATACATACATGCATACATATATATATATGCACACATATAGACATATATACACATATATATGTATACATACATACATACATATACATATGTAGACACATATATATACTCTCGGTATCTTTCCTACCATACACATGTTGTGGTTTTCATTTTCAATAAAGCTTGTCAACTTATACTCTTTTATACATGGTTTTTTTACATAAATAATTAATTTATTGTTAATATCTTCTTGCGATATGTCTCTGTATAAGAAGAGATACATTATTTGCCATTCTGTATTATACAAAAATTAGAGAATTGTAACAGAGCTATTAGTAAAACATATGGGTATGTGCCGGATCATGATGGGCCAAAAAGTGGTGATATGATTGGTATTTGTAGGGTATGTGGCTAATGACTTTTTTTTACCCAAAATGGATGAAATGAAAAGGGTTTTTAAAGGAGATTCTTAGCTTTCCACCAATATAAATTATTCTTTACTTTGAATTTAATTAGTAATTATTATTCATTTTCTATTTGAATTACGACTAAAGTCCTAATTGATAGGATGATTGAAAAACATCTATAGCTTTCAAACGGTATCACGTTTTTGGAATATAAATCAGGTATCACATTCTATGCTTCGTATACTATAATATTAAAAAAAGAAAAAATCAATTTCATAATTTTTTGACCAAGTTAAGGTGGTCAGATATACAAGTTATTATAATTTTTAAAATTTGTAAGAAAAAAATCATAATTAATTATTTACATGGAAAAAATTACAAAGAAATATGCCTCACATCTAGATATGGGTCCTCTACTTATTTCTAAAATATTATAAGAAAATATTATCATTTTATTGTGGTTAGTGTGGTTAGAAAAACACCTACCTCTTATTTTTTCTCTAAAATTTAAGTACTATTGCATTGAAATTTCAAATTTTCACCAAACAGATTTAAAAAAAAAAAAACCCTAGTAGTTTAGAAACTACATTCAATTTTCTACAGATTCTTTTCTTACATATTTTTGAAATAATATAGATAACTTATTTAATTTTTTACATCAAGTTGCCTAACTCTAATTTTTCTGATTTTTTTGCCACTTAAGGGCCTATTTTTTCCATGATGATCCTAGGTTTGAGGGTTTTAACACTAGTGTGTTGCAAAACATATATATACATAAATACATACATACATACAAAATCATTGAGATTATGTTCAAAGCAGTTGGTTTTAAAGTTCTTATAAACTTTTCTCATGCAAACAGTAAAAAAATAGTTATCCCATAGAAGAATAAGAATAGTACATAGTAGTTGGTTTTACAAATCTTATAAACTCTTCTCATGCAAAGAATAAAAAAGTGGTTATGCCATAGAAGAACAAGAATACCTCACTTGGTTCTACATAAACAATACTAAATATTGAAAGACCCTAGAGGCTTAGGGATGGATGAAACCATTGACATATATATATGCATGCATACATACATATATATATGCATGCATACATACATATATATATCTGCATACATATGCATACACAATGTATACATATGTATATATATATACACACACATACACACATATATACATACATATATATACATATATATGCATACATACATACATAAATACATATATATATGTAGACACATATATATACTCTCTGCATCTTTCCTACATTACACATGTTGTGGTTTTCATTTTCAATAAACCTTGTCGGCTTATACTCTTTTATACATGGGTATTTTGCACAAATAATTAATTTATTGTTAATGTCTTCTTGCTATATGTCTCTGAATAAAAAGAGATATATTATCTACAGGTCATTCTGTATTATGCAAAAATGGGAGAATTGTAACAGAGCTATTAGTAAAACATACAGACATATATTTATCCATGTATACATATCTATACACATGCATATATATTTATATGTGTGTGTGTGTTTGTATATATATATATAGATACAATACATAAACCCATCCACAAATTTGATTTTTCAACTCTACTTATTGTTCCATTAGATAGCAGGTTCAAGGGTTTTAACACTGGTGTGCTGCAAAACACATATATGCATACATACATACATACATATATACAAAATCATTGAGATTATGTTCAAAGTAGTTGGTTTTAAAGATCTTATAAACTTTTCTCATGCAAATAGTAAAAGAATAGTTATCCCATAGAAGAATAAAAATAGTTCATAGTAGTTGGTTTTACATATCTTATAAACTCTTCTCATGCAAAGAATAGAAAAATAGTTATCCCATAGAAGAATAAGAATACCTCACTTGGTTCTACATACACAATACTAAATATTGAAAGAGCCTATAGGCTTTAGGGATGGATGAAACCATTGACATATATATATGCATACATATGCATACACACACACATACATACATACATACATACATACATATATATGGGTAAGTGCACAAAGTTGAGTCCATGAAACGTGGAAGTTTTTTCCTTAGAAAAAAATTGAAATCAGCTTTGATAAAATGGTATCCTGATTTTAATAAACGAGATCCTAATTTTTAAAAGTTGGTATCCCATTCAACTTCAGGATCCTGAGCCTGAACACGAAACAAGATCCCACTTTTTAAAAATCAAGATCTCATTTTATAGAAATCAAGATCTTATTTTATATTGTTATTTATTTTTTGAAAAACAGAGAAAGTTCATTAAAGAGCGGACAAGATCCCAAGTACAGGCGACATCAACCCCCACAAACAACTACAGGTACCCGTCCACGCCTCATTTTTTTGCATTTTTCTATTTTTAATTGAAATTGTGAAGAAAATAAGTGAATTTAGCATGTTTTTTTTAATTTATTTCACGTTTTGAGCATTTTTTTCCTATTATAGTAGAAATGAGTAATTGTAAAAATAGATGAAAAAATGCAATGAAACCTAATGATTTTTTAATAGAAATGAAAAAATGAACCTTGAATTGTGTTTTACAAACAAAATTTAACTTTTGAAACCTAAATTGTTCGATTAAACCATAAAAAAAATTAATTTGAAAACCCTAATTGAATTGGAAATCAAATGAAAAATTTTAATTTGAAAACCCTAGCTTGAATTGAAATGAAAAATTGCATTAAAAAACCCCTAATTGTTAGAAATTGAA